>JTEE01000205.1:263322-314822 GCA_002896455.3 Chlorella sp. ArM0029B | reverse complement strand
CCGTCCCATGAGTCCTGCTGGCTCCGTGGACCCTAAATGTAATTGATTGAATTGATTGATTGACTCTCCTGGTTTACAGGGCTGGGGCAGGGCATGTAAGTCAAGTTCGAGGAGAGGGAACACTAGCCTCCCATCAATTTACCAAGCACAACAAGCCATCAGCCAGTGAGCAGCAGGCGCCGAGCTCTGGGCATGGCCGGCGGTAATTACCTGCCCCTGCCGCCGGGACGGCAGGTGCAGGTGGGACATTCAAGCAGCATAGGGTCTGCTCTGGCAACGTCCCAAGAACGACCCAGCATAACATCGACATTGCAGTGGAACCAGGTCAGACATGGAGCGCATACATGTGTGGTTAGACAGGTGGTGCCAGCACCTGTACAGCTCAAGACTTGCTTGCTCTAACTTCTTCTTCCCTCTTGCTTCCCTCAGCAAGCGCTCAACTCGTCTCAGGGTTTCAGCAGGTACACTGTAGGGTGCCTGCCAGCCCCACGTGCGAACACCTCGGTGCGCATACCTCGGTGCGCATCGCCCCCGCGCTCGCCCGGCCTTGGACGCCATGA
Source organism: Chlorella sp. ArM0029B (assembly GCA_002896455.3). Lineage (NCBI taxonomy): Eukaryota > Viridiplantae > Chlorophyta > Trebouxiophyceae > Chlorellales > Chlorellaceae > Chlorella > Chlorella sp. ArM0029B. The sequence goes on along the minus strand of JTEE01000205.1, from coordinate 314,262 downwards.
GAAGCGCCTCAGTGGTGCCAAGCGGCATGGAGGCTCCGTGTGGAGCGCCCACGCCAGGGCAAGACCTCTCGCCAGCGGGCCCTGCGGCGGCAGGGGCGCGGCCGGCGGCGGCAAACGCTGTGTCCGGTGTGGCGGCACGACAAGCGGCAGCAGTCTCTGCCACTACACGGCCTCCCCCATTGCCAGTGGCCCGCGCGCAATCACCCGCAGCGCTTGAGCAGCAGCACGAGACAGATATGGCTGCACGGTTTGCTCTGGAGCAGGCCCGCAGCTGGCAGGGCAGCGATGTGTGGGCTAGCTGCATGCTGGCCGCAATGCTGGTCTGCACTCTGCCCACCTTGGGCTGCCCTGGAGGCTGGCGGCAGGCGGCAGCTGTAGCTGGACAGCTGGCGGCACTGGCAGCCCCCGGACTGCTGGCAACCTTTGCCCCAGATTGGCACCTGCCCAGGCGGCATTGGATCGCAGCTGCCAGCCGCCTGGTCGCGCTGTGCTTCCTGCAAACCGCGCTGCCAACAAAAGCGCTGCCAGCCGCCAAGTGGGCAGGGCCCAGGGGCCTCCTCAGCTGGCTGGCTGCCACCCGCACCCTGAGCCTCACCATCTTTGCCTACTCCTACAACCTGCCGCTCCCGGTGAGCCATGTGGCGGCCACTGCCTGGAGAGAGTGTGTCCCTGCAGTGCTCATGTGTGAGGTTCGGTGCTTCGTTCCGTTGTTGTTGGTGTGATGGCCGCTCATGCGTAGAGCGCTGTTTGGCAGCGCCCTTTTGGGCGTGCGATGCGGATCTGGCCTGAACCTCCCGACAGCCGGCTCACCCCTCCCCGACCCGTCTCACCCCTCCCCACATGTGCAGCTGCTGGCCTGTGTGCAACTGATCAGCACAGCGGAGGCTGTCAGGGTCACATTCCCCGTGATCTGTGGTGACCCGAGCGCCTGCAGCGATGAGGCACAGCTGCAGCTGCACCGGGTTGCACGTTTTGCGCGAGCGCTGAGCAGCCTTGCCCCCATGCCAGTCCCATCCCTGACCGGCCCTGCCGCAGCAGGTGCGCCATTTCATAGGGGTTCCTGCTCGCCTTCTTGCCATACGTGCCATCCATTGGACATGTCATTCGATTTGAAACGTCAGGATTGGAGTGTGCCATGGCGTGCCTCAAGCCTCCACCAACCCTTGTGTCTGGTCCCTTGGCTGCAGGTGGCACCTCTGCTCGGGAAGGGTGTGGCAGTGCCAGCAGCGGCGGCGGCGGCGGACTCTCCCTGTGCCAGCAGGTCACGCTGTGGGTGCTGCTGTGCCTGGGCTACGCGCTGCCGGTCGTCTGCCAGTACCTGCGCCAGGTGTCCGCACGCCGCGCCTTCGTGCGCAGGTGCGGCGGGGGAGTGGGGAGTGAGGTTGGCTGGTCAAAACGGGTTCACTCCCAGGCGTTCTTGTGTAAGGCAGGGCAGCTGTGCATGCATTCCCAGCCACTGACTTCACCTTTTCACACAGCGTGTCTTGCTCCACACTCACACGGTGCAGGAACTGCCCTGGCTTCCCGCGCTGCCCGCGCTGCGCCCGCCTGCTCACACCAGACCTGCCCACCCTGACCGGCACCGCTGCCCTCCTCTTCCTGGCCTTCACCGGCGCCTGCTGGCAGCTCATCGAAGCGGCAAGCTCCAGCCGGGGGACGGGCGGCCAGGCTGCGTAGGTGGTCGTTGACCTGCGCAAAGCGCCACCAGAAAGCGGCTCTCTGCCTGTGTATTTGCTGGCCACGCAGGCAGCCAATGATGCGCCAGAGGGACAGATGCGACGCAAAGCAGCGATTCCCAGCCACTGCGTTTTCCGTGGGAGGATACCCTGCATAGCGCTAAGCTGGACAGTGCACAGGCCGTCGGACTAGGCGCTGCATTCACCTTTGCCCCACTTGTGACCCGAACCACTGAACTCCACCCAATGTATGTCCCATTCTGCCCCCTGCATGCACCTCCAGCCACGGCTGGTTTGTTTTGCCTGTCAGCCACACGCCGTGAAGCCCACCTGCCTCAACGTGATTGTAAACTTCAACAGCGAGGTAGCACTCTAGCTAGCAGGAGTTCACTTGCAATGAAAGTGGTACCCAGCTGCTGGATGGCAGGGTGGGCCTGACGGTTGCACACATGCGAGGTGTGGCCCTGGTCACAAAGGAGAGCTCTCTTTGCGCTGCCTTGCTGGCAATGCAGCGGGTCTGCTAGGGCGAGCCCGAATCCCTCAACCTGCGTTTCCTGTGGGCTGCTGGGGCATGCGGCCGTCTTGCTTGCTTTTTCGGGCTTACAGTCTGTTTATCCGCAAAGAAACTCGCGACACAGACCCCCAAGAGACAGCTTGGGGCTGTGGGAAATAAAACAATGCAAAAGCAGAAGATAGGCGGAGAGCTACTGTACAATTGGGGCGGGTATAGACTGGCATGTAAAGGTGAGGGGTGATGGGTGGATGGGGTGGGGTTGCTGGGAGATGAAGGGTGGGACGGGTTTGGGGTAAAGCAACGGAGGCAATCTCCCACGTTTGGCGGCATGCGGCAGCAAAACAGGCAAGTCGGGGGGCGGGTTGCAGGAGAAACGTGTGCAGGTCTGTGGGTGTCGGGCCAAACAGGTCAGCAAAACGGGTGCGAAGAGGCGAGTAGAGGGGGCAGTGAAAAACCATGTGTGCTACCGTCTGCTGCCTGGTGCCCTGGCCTACAAGCTGAGTGGGCAGACGTCCCTTGAAATCACTGCATTTGCGTGTGTTGAGCATGGGTACGAGGAGAGCTTGGGCAAGGGAGCAGCTTTCCAAGCCCAACGGCCTGTCATGACGCAGCCGACTGTTTGGGGTGCAGCTGAGTGGGCTGCTGTTGGGCGGGGGGCATTGCGCGCTGTTGCGCCAGTTGGGGCTGAGCTAGAGCGGAGCAGGCTGCTCTGGCACAGAAATGACATATGCATGTCAAGGGCATGGGTTACAGGCAGGGGTGCAATGCATGCACGCAGTGAACAGCGGCAGTGCGTTGCAAGGACGGCTACAGTGCACGGCAGGATGGGTTTCGGCGCTGAGCTCTGACGCCAACTCAATTCGTCGCCGTTTGGTAGGATCGCACACCGTGTGCGTGACGCCGGTTAGCGCCACGCGCCGCAGTGTTGCGCCGCTGCTGCCGCGTTGCCCTCCTCCCCGCCATATATGCTGCTCGTGGTCCACTCTCTCGGCGGGGACGGCACACAGGCCCAGCTGAGGCTTGTTAGGGCCAGCAGGGGCTCTTGTTAGGGCCAGCAGGGGCCAGCAGGGCCTTGTTAGGGCCTTGTTAGGGCCAGCAGGTACTTGCACGTCAGTCAGGCAGCCGGAGTGGCCCGTGACGCTGGCCGCCTTCAACAGGTCCTCCCCTGCGCAGGACAAGCCAGGGAGGGGCAGGCACACACACGCTGGAGGTAAGCGGACAGCTCAGCTGCCCTTGCGACCCAGCAGAAAATGCAGTGGCAGGCGATGCCGTTGTGCGCTCCCACTGCCACTGCCACGCCGTGCATGCAGCTCGGCACTGCCAGCTGGCATCCTCTGAGCGTGAGGCACTCACCCGTAAGGATGGGCTCCAAGGCCGGCCAGTCGTCCTTGCGGCGAGCAGCAATCTCGCACAAGTAGCCGGTGTTGCGCTCCACAGCTGCCAACTTCGTGTTGATTCCCCCCATCAGTTTGGTATTACCGGCAGACCCCCAGGGCCTCCAGCTGCGTGGTTTGCCCATCCAACACAGCCCTGATCTCCTTCACCCCGTACACCTCCTTCACCACATAGGGCCTACTATGCGGGGTGACTGTAAACACACTGATCCCGTACACCAGGGCCTTCTGCCCGGACACCAGAGCCGCTATCCCATTCATCATCAGTTGCTGCTCTCTGGCGCTGCAGGGGAGGGAGGAGACAGTGCCTGCCTGTCTCCCCCCTTCCCTACAGCGACAATGACCATCAACTGATGATGAAGGCACGCGGGCATGCATCAGAGTTGGTTGAAAACATGCTGGTGGCAGCCAGACATCCCTAGCGGCGGGGAAGCAATCTATCGCCCACCACACCCGCTGCGACAGTGGGAGAGAGGCAGGGGTGGAGGGGTGGAGGGATGAAGGGGTGGGTACAGGGTGGAGGGCAGAGGTGAGGAGGATCCGGAGTGGAGGGTGAGTGGGGTGAGGAGGAAGGTGCGCAATGGTGTGGCAGCATTTGCTGGGCAGGGGTGAGGTGCACACGGGAAGGGAGGGTGGAAGAAGGGGGAGGGTGGTGGTGAGGGGGAGCGGAATAGCAAGGAAAGGTCGAGGCGCAGGGAGCAGGCAGAAGTGTGCAGGTGGGCTGAGGGAGGGCAGGCGGTTATGCAGCTGGCAAGCAGGCAGGCAGGCACGTGTACAGACCCGGGAGCGGGTGGGCAGTCAGGCCGAGCAGCCGGTTCCCACGGGGAGGACAGAGCCGGTCATTTTCAGTAGCACTGCGCAACAGGCGTGCATGTGTCTCACCTGCACGCTGCTCTTAGGTGGTTGCTTGCAGGCCTCCAACTAGCTGCTGCTGCTGCTGCTGCTGTACACAGCGCTGCTAGCTAGCTGGAAGCTCGTGAGCAACCTCAGAGAGCAGCGCGCAGGTGAGACACTGCTGCGCTGCTGCTGTGCTGCTGTTCCCTCCTCTGCCCGGCCTGGAACACACACCAGGCGTGCCAGTCTAGGAAGGCATTGGCACTGAACACGCTGATGAGAACCCAATCAATCCAGCCGAAAGGTTTGCAGCAAAATCTCTGGCTGGATCGAGGGGATGAGCATCAGCGTGTTCAGTGCCAACGCCTTCCTAATGCTGAAATCTTTGGCTGGATCAATCGAGGGGTTTCTCATCGGCTTTTCCAGTGCCAATGCCTTCCTAGACTGACGTGGCTGCAAACCTCATGCCATTCACAAAATGCGCCAACAAGAGCCGCATGCGCGAGCTGAGCTGGATGCCGTCGCCCCACCCCCCTAATGCACAACAGCAGCCGAGCGAGCATACCATGACAGTGCACCATTGTGGTACCATGATACAGCCCTGCTCACCACCGGTGGTACCGTGCTACAGCCCTGCTCCACTTCTGGCAGCACATGCATTGGTGCTCAAAGTACTGCTGTTCCACTTCTAGCAGAACCTCTGTCGGCTGCATGGACAGGAAGTGGGGTACGCCTTTTCCTGCCCATGCAACCGACAGTAGCGCCGCTGCTAGAAGCGGAGCAGCAGTACATTGAGCACCTGCAGGGCATGTGCCGCGCTCTTGTGGGCTACAGCCGCCGCCCCCACCACTGCCCCGATGTTTGATGCGGGCATGTCGCCTTTGCCCGTTTTGGTCCAGGTCCTGCCGCCGCCCCCACCACTGCGCCTATGTTTGACTCGGGCACCAATACGCCCACAAAGCCTGCTGTGGGCCGCTGTCAGCAGCAGGCTTTGTGGGTGCAGTGCCCCTGGTCAAACACAGGAGCAGTGGTGGGGGAAGGGGTCCCACTAAGGGTATGGAGAGAGAGAAAGAGGGTTGAGAGCGCTGCCTGTCCCACCATTTGCTTTGGTGAGGGCGGGCGCCACCCTCGACCATTGCCGACCAGCCATTACACGTTTGTCTCCCCAGTCGCTTGCCTCTCCAGCCGCCTCGTCTTCCCAACTGCCCCTGCCTCCTCACCTGTAACAAGCACGAACTCTACCTTCTTTGGGGCCTTGAAGGTTTCCCCTGTGGACTGCACGTGGCAGGGCCAACAGAATGTGAGGTCAACGGCCTGGCACGCGCAGGGCCCGACATATTCGCCAACAAGAGCCGCATGCGCAAGCATAGTCAAATGCCGTCGTCCTGCCCTCGATGCACAACAGCAGCCAAGCGAGCGTACCATGCCAGTGCATGGTACAGCCCTGCTCACAGCCCCACTTCCTGCCCATGCAGCCGACGCAGGCGCTGCCAGAAGTAGAGTAGCAGTACATTGAGAACCAAGGCATGCGCCGCGCTCTGATGGTCTACGGCATGCCTTGGTGCTCAATGTACAGCTGCTCCACTTCCAGCAGCATCTCTGTCGGCTGCATGGGCAGGACGTGGGGTGGTGAGCAGGGCTGTATCATGGTACCACGATATCATGGTGCACTGCCTTGGTACGCTCGCTTGGCTGCTGTCGTGCAACGAGGGCAAGACTTCGGCATCCAGCTCGGCTTGCGCATGCAGCTCTTGTCGGCGAACATGTCGTCGTATATATCTGTGAATGGCAGCAGGTTTGCAGCCACGCCTGCGTTGGCGTGGCTGCACACGTCATGCCACTCACAGAGCTTTACGACGACATTCGCCAACACGAGCTGAATGCCGTCGGTCTGCCCTCGATGCACAACAGCCGCCGAGCGAGCGTACCATGACAGTGCACCATGATATCGTGGTACCACGATACATCCCTGCTCACCACCGGTGCTACCATGATACATCCCTGCTTACCACCGGTGCTGCCATGTTACAGCCCTGCTCCATTTCTAGCAGCACCTCTGTCAGCTGCAAGGGCAGGAAGTGGGGTAACCCCTTTTTTCTGCCAATCAGCCGACAGAGGTGATCCTAGAAGCGGAGCAGCAGTGCATTGAGCACCGAGGCATGTGCCGCGCTCTTGTGGGCTACAGCCGCCGCCCCCACCACTGCTCCGATGTCTGACGCGGGCATGTCGCCTTTGCCCATTTTGGTCCAGGTCCTGCCGCCGCCCCCACCACTGCTCCCATGTTTGAGTCTTGCATGAATACGCCCACAAAGCCTGCTGTGGGACGCTGTCGGCAGCAGGGTTTGTGGCCGTAGACGCGCCAGGCACAATCATAGGAGCAGTGGTTGGGTTAGCGGCCCCACTAGAGAAGGGTAAGGAGCGAGAGACAGAGGGTTGAGAGCGCTGCCTGTCCCACCATTTGCTTTGGTGAGGGTGGGCGCCACCCTCGACTTTTGCCGACCAGCCTGCAGCTTCCTCAGTACACGTTTGCCTCCCCAGCTGCCTCGTCTTCCCAACTCCCCCTGCCTTTTCATATTTAACAAGCACGAACTCCACCTTTATGGGGCCTTGGAGGTTTCGCCTGTAGACTGCACGCGGCAGGGCCGGCAGAATTTGAGGTCATCGGCCTGGCACGCGCCAGGCTCCCACACTGCATGCCACGTGGCACGGCTGACAGCTGCAGCTGTTGCACACGCAAGCTTGTGCACACAACACCCGTGCTCGGCGAGCACGCATGCAGGGAGCCTCAGATGCAACCACAAGCACAATTCCCATTCGATTCGAGCGGCACTCTGGCAGGCAGGCAGATCATCTGTGGGCAGCCCATGAAGAGCAGCCCACGACACTATCCAACTGGGTGCAGCCCCCATACCCGCGCGTGATCACCTTCTGCGCTTGCCGGAGCAGCATGTCGCACAGTGCCTACACGACCCTACAGCAAGGGCTAATCTCGGGTCTTGTCGCACCCACCAACCTTGGGCGCGTCCTTGCGGGCCGCCTGCCCCGCCTCGTCCTCTGGCGCCGCCTGGGGCAGAGGCACGTGCATGCGCACAGTCTCAGCATCTCACCTTGTTCTGGGGGAGTACTGCTGAAGGCGTAGAACAGCGCCGGCGGCGCGCCTACCTGCACAGCCAAGGCGCAAGGGGATAAGAAAGTGAACGTGAGGCACTAGCCCGCAGCGAGCGGCAGAGGCACGACGGCAGCAGAGTGTAATGGCGGCGGAGAAGAAAATCAACTGCAGCGCACCAAACTGGGCAGGACAGGGCGTTTCAGGGCAGAGAAAACAAAAACCAAAACGTGCAGCGCCAAACCGCGCATCCGGGCGAGGGCAGACGGCAGCCCCGATCCATTCTCTCACCTTGGCAGCATTTGCTCGGAAGCCGCAGCGCTGCCTGGTGAGTGGCCTACAACACAAGGTCAAGCCAAATGGCAGAAAGTAGGAGGCAGCCAAACAAATACATGGGAGATCGGGGAGGGGAGGAGGCACCCCGGCAGCTGCCGCGCCGGCGGCTGACATAACCCCGAAGTCCCCTCGCCGTGCGCAAACCCTACACCGTTTCAAGCGACTGACCTTGTAGCACACCCGCCGCACTCTCAAAGGCCGCCGTTTGTGCGCACCGTCCGAACCTCACCCTCGGCCACCTTCCGACTGTGCCGCTTAGCGCCCGCTACCGACACAGCCGTGCTCTTGGCCACGCAGCCCACCATCGACCACTCTCCTCCGGCGGCAAACCCAACGCATCAGCCACACGGGATGATTCACACCCGATAGGGGTCAGTCCGTGGCTGCGCTCACCTTGGACCGAGGTGCAACGTCGTCAGTTGATGCTTGGATGCTCTAGTTTGCTCTGATTTGACTCTGCTCACTTCTCATCTTTGGCTCGACATGCGCAACATACGTGGCAGGTGCCTTCAGGAAAGTAGCTAGCCTCCAGGACTAGGCTAGCTAGCAGGGCCAAGCCAGGCGCCAAGTGCTCTCTGCTGGCAAGGCCTCACTGAGCGGGCAAGGCCTCACTGAGTCTTGAACTGGTAGTTCAAGACACGAGATGCACAACCTACAGCATGCTGTGCCTTGCTCTTGCATCAGCTTTACTTTGCGCCAGAGGGGTAGCACTCCCTAGTAGTGGGGGCACCAAAATCGCCCGAGGTCATTCGACCCTTGTCCACACGGGGAGAATTTGTTTCCTTTTGCACACGCCTTCATTACACCTTTATAAGCCACTATGAAAGAGGGGAGCAATTCTCTCCGTGTGGACAGGGTAGCTCACATGGGGGGCCGACCCCCACCCCTTAGCCCGCTGAGCGCTGGCGGCCAGTCCAGATGGTGACCAATGTTGACAGCGCCCGGCGGCGCCGCATGTTGCGGGCCAGCTTCTTTCCCTCCCAGTCCTCGGCCAAGACCGCAGTTTCTTGCAGAATATGTCCCGGATGCACTCTGTGGGTGCCTTGCAAAAGAAACGGAGTTGAAAACGGAGCATTTGGGCCATAACTGCCGCCGCCGCCGGTGCCGCCAGCGCTCAGCGGGCTAAGGGGTGGGGGTCGGCCCCCCATGTGAGCTACCCTGTCCACACGGAGAGAATTGCTCCCCTCTTTCATAGTGGTTTATAAAGGTGTAATGAAGGCGTGTGCAAAAGGAAACAAATTCTCTCCGTGTGGACAAGGGTCGAATGACCTCGGGCGATTTTGGTGCCCCCACTACTAGGGAGTGCTACCCCTCTGCTTTGCGCTTGCTACAGGCATGACTGACTTACAGCAGTTCAACACCCATGCCATTGCTGCAGCCTGCAGCCTGCAGCTGCCTGCTGCGCACCCGTTAGCACCCTGTTGGACCCTTCACCTCAGATTCCCAGCGTCATGCCCGCCAATCTGACACACATGCCGCTCAGCGCCGAGCCACACAGATGTGGTTTGACCTCGCCGCCCGTGCTCAGAGAGACAGAGGCAGGCAGCGGGCGGCGGAGGCAACAGGCCTCACTTTTGGCGGTCAGCCCTTACTAAGGGTAGTACATGCAGTGAGCAGCTTCAAGTATTTGGGCATCACATTCCACGCCAGCACCAGCCTGGCCGGGGCGGCGGCACCGGTGCGGGCGTTGATGGGCAGGGCAGCCATGCACAGCTGCCACACAAAGTGCGCTGAGCTGGGCATCGAGGCAGCTGAGGTGCACATGCGGCTGTTCAGCACCATGGTAGACTCGGTGCTATCCCACGGCGCAGAGGTCTGGGGCGTGCAGCTGGTTGCCAGAGCGGGGGTGCAAGCAGAGCGGGGGTCCTTCCTCCCCTCCTCGGTTGTAGCTCCTCCCCCGCTCGCCACACCGCTCGCATGGCATCAGCTCGGCATGCTCAGTGGTCTGCACTGGCTGTCCGCGCTGCCGCCAATGTGCCCGGCTGCTCACACCATACCTGCCCACCCCTGGCTGTCACCACCGCCTTCCTCTGATTGGCCCTCACTGGCGCTTGCTGGCAGCTCATCAAAGCCGTGGCCTCATGGCATGCCTCATGTTAGCTAGGCGTCTGGCCATCCTAGCTCTACCTGGCTAGCCTGGTGAACTTATACGGCAGCAGCAACAAGAGACTCAATCGTGCAGAAGTGGAAGCCCCGCCCTGGCCACTCCCCCTTCCTCTGGAGTGCATCTTGCTGTGTGCGTGTGGTAGCTTGGTGCGGTGTATGTACGGCATCGTGATGAGCTGAATCCCCTGTGATCATCGTGATCACACAATTATAGCCTAACAAAGCCGTACAGCTCTTATCATCGCCTGTGCTGGCCTGTGCCGCCGGGCACCGAAAGCGGCTCTCCTCAAAGAAGCGGAGCGTGGCAAACGCCCGGCGGCTGCGAGCGGTGTCGTTGTGAGACACGACTGCACCGCTGCAGCCCTTGACTGGTCAAATTGGGCGTGTTCGCCGTGGAGATACGAGAAGTTGGCCTGCCGACAGCCGCAGGAGGCAACAGTCTGTAGCGGCAGGAGACGGCGGGATGTGCGGCGGCATGCTGGCGCCAGCCCGCCTGGCGCGGCCTGTCATCACCGGCTGGAGATGTCGGGTGAACTCCAGGGCATTGTGAAAGTCGCATTGACCTTCTCACCTCACTCCAAGGAGCACAATGGGAAAGGGCAAGAACTCGAAAGCGGAGGGCGCGGCCAAGCCTGAGTGTCCGGTGCCCCCACCGGCCGATGAAGCGGCGTGTTCGATGTGCCAAGACGCGATTGACAAGGAGCGAGAGAAGGAAGGCTGGATGACAGGCACGCAGGGTGTTTGGGCTCTCAAGACATTTTGCCGCCCTGATCATGCTCCAGCCAGCTTCATGATGGTCGGCTCAGCAGCCGCGTAATATATTGGCGGACCCCGACACCGCGATTTAAGGAAGTCGCCTGCCTGCCAGAGCACCGCCGCCACTTCAGCTGCCGCTGCCGCTGCCGCCGCCTCCTCACTCCCTCGTTGCATTCTGCATTACAGATTTCAGAAACCCTTGCCTTGCCATGTACATCAAGCGCCGTCCCACGGCCAGCTGCCTGCGCCGCCGCACTCATACTGTGCCCACCCTGCCCCGCCCCGCCCCGTGCTCCTGCAGTCGAATGCAGCCGCTGCGGGCGTTTCTCGCTCCACATGGACTGCGCGATTGGCTACCTAGAAAAGGTCGTCCTCTCAGACAACTCAAACTCGATGGCCTCCCAGAAATACAAGGCGAGGAAGGGCGCTGGGGTGTGGCAGGGCGCCGGGTTGTAGTGCCCGTGCCTCGTCGCAAACCCGACCAGCAGCATTGACCGCCTTGTGCCTGCCACTCGGGCGGCCCCTGCCTGCAACTCCTGGGCCCCAGTCATGGGAAAGCCGGCCTGGCCTGGCATGGAATGCAACAGATGGCCCCGAACACGGACAGCCTTGCCATTTGAGACATTTGTGGCCTCTTGCAGGTCGGGCCCCTGGCTTCTGGCCCCTGCCCTGCAGGTGCTGCAGCCCGAGCACTGCTCATGGCCTCCCTCTGTAGTAGAAGACCAAACCACAACGCCACAGCTGTGCCTGCCCTCACCCTGCGCAGGTGCTCGTGCACAAGAGGCCTAAGTACTTCATGAGTTCCGAAGGCGTGCGCTGCCCTCGTGGCAGCGGCGACCAGAGCGCGCCCAGCGCCGGCGGCAGCAGCGGCAGCAAGCCTGAAGTCTACAAGGGGAAGGGGAAGGGCGCACCAGTGACTTTGGGCGGCTGCCCTGGGACCTGCATTGGTGAGGCAGCGCGCGCAGCTGGGCGTAGGCGTTGGGGTGCCAGCTCAGCAGCCTGCTGCTGCTTGGATAGTGAACCTGCGACATGCAAGGGGGGTGATATTTGAACAGTACAGGTTGTGAATCAAGGCGTGCGTGGGTCTTTTTTTAATGAACGTTTAACCCGGTGCCGGCAGTCCAGCTGCAGGGTGGGAGGGGCACAGAGTGGCAGGGCTGCAGCTGCATGGCTACACAGCGGCGCCATTGACCATCCCCTGTTTGCCGGCGCCCTGTCCACTGTGTACGTGCCGCTGCGTGCGCCCCACCACTGCCACCGTCCCGCAGGAGCCGACACAAGCAGCGTGCTCACTCCCCGCCTGCACATCACGAATGCTGCAAATCCAATTCCCCCTGTCCCGCCTCTGCAGATGCCGACATCATAAAGCCCGTCAAACAGCCGCCCGCGCCGCTGCCGCAGCCAGCGCGCGGCCCCAAGCAGCCGCAGCCCCAGCATCAGACCCAGCAGCAGCAGCAGAGGCCTGTGCTTGCTGGCGGCGTGGGCCGAAAGCACAACAAGCCGGCAGGCCCCATGCCCACGCCCGCCAAGGCAGCGGTTTCTAGGTGGGCGGAGCCCTTTCCCAGTAGCACCAGCCTAGGGGCCAGCGGCCAGGCCAGCTCTGCCAGTGCTAGCCGCAGTGCTGCCGGTTGGACTGCTGCCAAGCCCAAGCCAGCGGCAGGGCCGCCATCGGCGGCGGCCTGGGAGCGGCCGGTGCACCGTGGCAGGCCCTTTGAGCTCACGATGTGCCGCTTTGTGGGAGAAGGCGGGTGCAGGATGTTCAACTGCCTGCGTGCACACAGCGAGGTGAGTGCGGGCTAGCTAGGGGCGGGAGGGGCCGCCCCGGAATGAGGAAGCCTGGCATTTGTGTAGCTCTCACTGTATGCTTCCCTGCCAGGCTGGCGTGCATGTGCGGGACTGCAACCCTGCAACCCTGGGTGAAGATGCATCTGTCTAGCTCTCATTGTGGGCTCCCGCCCCTGCGACATGGGTTCAGTTTGAAAGCATACCACCACCCTGCCAGGCGTGCGTGCGTCTGGTGTGCCTGCCCACGGCCCCCCACCCTGCCCAGCTCGGCGGGCCCTGCCCTGCTGTGCCCGTCTCAGGCGTGCCGCCTCAGAGGGTCTCTATTACCCTGCCTGCTCACTGTGCTCCTCTCGCCCTTCCTGCCCGCCGTGCAGAGCGAGCTGCGCCAGCGAGAGCTGGACTGGGCAGATTGGGATGAGAAAGAGACAGCGGCGGGCGGCAAGCAGGTGAGCCACGTAATGCAGCGGGCGGCTATGCAAGGCAGCTGGCATGCAAGGCAGCGGGCACGCAAGGCCCTGGGCACGCAAGGCAGATGGCAAGCAAGACAGCGGGTATGCAAGGCAGCGGGGCTGAGATGCAGAGAGTTTGGCTGCCTTGCCTGACCACCGCTGCTGCCGCTTTCCCTTTCTCGCCTGGTGGGCTTGCTTCTCTGCACCGCTGCCCGCTCTCCTCTGCTCAGTCCGCCGGCTTGCTGCCCTGCACTGCTGCCTGCTCCCCTCCTCCCACCACTGCCCCGTCACCCGCCCTGCTGCCCCTGCGTGCTCGCCTGCTATGCGCGCTGCCGTTGCCCCGTCACCCGCCCTGCTGCCCCTGCGTGCTCGCCTGCTATGCGCGCTGCCGTTGCAGGAAGCACCGGATGTTGCCCCCGCCCTATGGCCCAGCCTGGACCGCGCACCAGGAGCAGAAGCGGGTGGCGAGGTGGAGGAGGCAGCTGTCGGGCACGAGCATCAGCAGCAGCAGCAGCAGCAGCAGCAGCAGCAGCACGGCCAGGCGGGGGCGGGAGGCGGCACGTGGGCCGCCTCTTTTTCCCAAGTGCTGGCTGGCCACTCAACCTCAGAGTGCATTGGAGATCTCATGCTGATGGGCTTCACTCAAGAAGCGGCTGAAGCGGCCATAGAGGCAGTGGGATGCGACATCGAGGCGGCCACGCAGCTCCTGCTGGAACAGCAGCGCCTGGGCTTGTGGATTCCAGACGAGATCACCAGGTGGGTGGGTGGGTGGGCAGATGTTTCAGTTGGGAAGGCGGGCCTCTTTAGGAGATGCTGCATGGCTGGCTGGGTGGAAGGGCCTCTCAGGGCTATGCCATGCTAGGTGTGAGTGAGGCCATGCTGTGAGCCGAGAGACGCATCTGCGGCGCACTTTTGTGTTGCTGCGGCGCTGTGGATGAATGAATGAATGCATGGATGGGCCGAGAGAGCTCCAGGTGGGTAGGTGGGTGGGTGGGTGGGCAGCAGGCGCCAGCAGGGCGGGTGCTCTAGGAGAGGGCTGAGTTTGAGGGGGCTCGGGGCTGTGCGAAGCCCTGTTTGCCAAGTGGCTCTTAGACAACAACTCCAGGTGGGTGTTGCTCCTCAGCACTGAGTAGAGCTTGATGCCTGCTTCCCTAGGCACCTTCCTGCTCATTTTGGCTGGGTGGGCGGGCAGCGGTTCCAGGTGGAAAGGCCGGGCCTTGTCCAGGAGATGCCTAGGTGGGGTTTAGGGTTTAAGGTTTGTTTCTTTTCCCGAAAATCAAACCCTAAACCCTGAACCTTGAACCCTAAACCCATGCTGTGGGCCACCGGGAGCGCTGATGTGGCTGATTCAGACGAGCGATGCGCTCATCTTGTCAAGACTTTGCATGTACACACATAGCACCAATTGGGTGGCGAGGCCAACATGTGCCTTGGCCCTGCGCCCTCCCCACCTCCTGGCTGTGCAGCACGCCGGCAGATGCCTTGGACTTTGACCCAGCTGCCTATGGTGATGCCGCCAGCAGCGTTTCCTCTGCGGGCCATCACGAATGGCTGGCAGCGGTGGAGAGCGTTGAAGACCAGCCGGCAGTGGGAGCAGCTGCCACTGGGCACAGCTGGGCAGCAGCCGCTGATGACGGCTGGGAGCCAGTGGCTGCACTCGGCTCTGCTGGTTGGGAAGCAGCAGGGACAGCTGGCGGGGGCGGCTGGGAAGCGGGGGCAGCAGGTTCCCTGGCTGTGCCACAGCCACACAGCGCGGAGCCCAGCATGGCCAGCATGAACACCAGCCAGCCCAGCACCCCGCAGCCGTCCCAGCAGCCCGCCACCCCGCTGCCCTCTCCGCTGCCCTTTGGCAGCCCCCTGCGGCCGCTGCAGCAGCAGGAGAAGCCCATCGGCTCCGCCATACCCATAGTGCCACACCTGGTGCAGCCAGCGGTGCAGCCCGCCAGCCCGCCTGGCAGCCTGGGCCAGGCCCCTGGCTTTGAAGACGGCTTTGCTGCCGGGTTGGCCGCCGCTGCAGCCGCGGCATCCGCGGCAGCCGCACAGCAGCAGCAGCAGTTTGTTCAGCCGCCGTCGCCTCAGCACGCTGGCTTTGCCCGGCCGCAGCCACAGTACGGTCAACACCCGCCGCCGCCTCCGCAGCAGCAGCAGCAGTACAGCTTTGGTCAACACCCGCCGCCGCCTCCGCAGCAGCAGCAGCAGTACAGCTTTGGTCGACCGCCGCCGCCGCAGCAGCACGGCCAGCAGCACGGCCAGCATCACGGCGGTTTCGGGCAGCAGCAGTTTGAGCAGCAGTATGGAGGCTTTGGGCAGCAACAGCTGCACTTTGGTGCGGCGGGGCAGCAGCAGGGCACGTATGAGCAGCACGGATTTGCAGCTGGACAGCAGCACTACGAGCGTCAGCAGCAGCAGCACGCTGCCGAGCAGCACTACGAGCCGCCGCACTACGAGCCGCTGCCACAGCAGTACGCGTCTGAGCAGCAGCACTCGCGACCGCCGTACTTTGCAGCTGGACAGCAGCAGCCGCAGCAGCAGTATGCAGCATCTCTGCCAACGCAGCAGCAGCATCAGAACCACCACCCCGTGCCGGCAGCCAGGGCGCCGCAGCCGGGGGGTGTGCCGTCGGCGGGCGGCCATGAGGATTTGGACGACCTCCTGTCCCTCATGGGCATCAGCTGAGCTGGCAACATGGATCCCATGCCCTCAATTCATGCCAAGCATGCCCCCAAGGCCTCCCTGCCCTGGGCACAGCACCCCAAGTGCACAGAGACCCGGTGCCCATGCGCCGGCCCAGCTTTCTTGCGCGCTCGCTTTGCAGCACCAATTGCATTCAGTGCATGCCTTTCCTTGCAATGCCTGGCTCAAACATCCGCATGAACGCCCCTGCTTGCAGCGGCCCCACCCCATTGGGCCCTGTGTGCTGGTGTGCCCGTGCTTCCCCTACCTTGTGCGGCACATGTTTGTTCATTGCCTGCAGGTGCCCATTTCCAGCGCTGCGTCACCCCTGCCGGCCAGTGCCTGTCCTATCTTGCATGCAGCATGCTGCCCCTTGCAGCGCCCAGCCCTATCTGGCCCCTGTACCTCTCGTCCGTTCTTGCCTGATCGGGCACAGCGACACACCCACACAACCTTGATTGTACATAAAGCGACGTTCATGTCCCGATGATTGGTGTAAGAGTGCCTTTCAAACAAAGGAACTGGGACAACACAGCGCAGTGCAGCATAGCAGAGCACAGCACAGCATGGAATGCCCGTCAGCGCGGGTGCGCAGGAGGCGCCGGTCATCATGATAAAAAAAATATTGCAACATTAGCACTGCCAGAGGGGAGGCGCCAAGCGCTGCCGCCATTAGCCGCCATTAGCCGCCATTAGCCGCCAGGAGGCAGGAGGGCAGTGGGGGTTTTGTTGGCTCGGAGTAGCAGCCCTGCCGGCTTGAATGAGTGGTCATAAATGTAAAGTAGACAGGAACTGAGACGTGCGCCATGCAAGTATGCACAGCTAGCCCGTCAGCCCGGGGAGGAGATGGTCGAGGAGAAGGTCAGCAAAGGGGCGGGGCGGGGCGGCGCCAGCCTGTCGCCAGCGGCAAGCAAACTCCTGTGCATTCCGTCTTGAATTCTTAAGGCGCTCCGCAATCGTCCACAAACGCATTCCAAGACAGTGCTGCTCAGGATGGGGCGCGGCGCCGGTCGGCGCCCTCCCGCAGAGCCAGAAGGGCAGGCAGGGCCCGGAGCAAGCGGCGATGCTGCTTCAGCATGCGCAATATGCACGTCTGAGATCGACACGAGCCGGGAAGAGTTCCTGATGGGTGAGTTGGATAGTTCGCGGGATGATGGCGACGAGTTCGAGACCATTTCCGTGTCCGCTCGGATGGCGGATCCGGGATAACGGGTTCATCGCATTGCAGCGCCTCTCCCCATCACAGCTCATCCCCCATCTCCGCCGCCGCCGCTGCCGCCCGCCGCAGCCGCTCCCCGGATCCACACTCCCCGCAAAATTGATTCACATTCTAGCAGCCTTCTGATCTTGAATCAGTGCCTGGCATGATTTTCATACCCGTGCATCTCAGCCGCCCTGCCTCTCACACACCCTCCCCACTATCTCCCCCACCCCTGGCGCCTCCCGCCCCCGCCAGTTGAGTGCAACCGCTGCGGCACCTTCCCGCTGCACGAGTCCTGCGCCGTGGAATACCTCACCGAATGGCACTCCAGCAGCGTCACCAACCGCCAGTCCGTGGCCAAACTCAAGGCGAGTGCAAGGGGCGGGAAGCGAGGACATGTACAGCCCGGCTGTGGGCAGGCGCTGCTCGGGCGGGCTGCCCGTGCTCCCGCTTGGGGCATGTTTGGGCGTCACCCAGCAGATGCTCAGACCGGCACTGGGCTGCCCACTTGGTTGTAAACCCACGTAGAGCACCTACTTGCCTTCAGCACACGCCGTGCATCCAGCAGCCTGCTCCCTGTGGCCCCTCCCAACTTCCCCTTCCTCTCCCCTCAGGTGCGAGTGCGCCAGCACCCAAAGACCTTCCTCACCTCCGAGCGGGTGCGCTGCCCCCGCAGCAACTCGGCTGCCGCTGAGCTGGCGGGCGATGCTGAGCTGGCAGGCGGTACCACCGGACTGCCCGGGGCTCTCCCAGCTGGCACCAAGGGCACCAAGGCCAAGGGGCCGACGGCGGCGGCGGGCGGCTGCTCAGGCATCTGCATAGGTGACAGGGGCCAGCAGCCAAGGTGCTGCACTGCAGCGTGTGTGGCATGCAGTGCCCTGTTTTTTTATCAGCCCTGTACTCGATCTGCCCCGTCTGCCAGCACACCTGCACGGTCGCCTTGAACCTCTGCTGCTACTTTGACCTAGCAACCTTGGGAGTTAAGCTTCGAAACCCTTCGTGTCTTCCTCCTGTTGTGACCTCGGCGCTCCCCTGCCTGCTGCCTGCCTGCCTGGCTGATTTGCAGGTGCGGAAGTCGTCAAGCCAGCCAAAGCCCAACCCGCCCCGCTGCCGCATCCACCGGCCAAAGGCCTGCCAGCAGGCGGCGGCGGGGCGGCTGCGCCCCATAGGGCTGGCGGCAAAGCAGCCAAGGCGGCTGCCAGCCTGCCAGCCCCCTTCCCTTCTGGCCCCAAGGGCGGCAGCAGCGGGCGGGGCGGCGGCGGCGGCGGTGGCCGCAGCGCCTGGGCAGAGCCTGCTAAGCCCCGGGCAGCCGAGCCAGCTGGGTTTCGTTTTGCAGATGGTGGGGGCTCTGGCTATGCCCCCGCTCGTGGGAAGGTCAGTTCTATATCATATCCGGCTGGGGATAGGCCTGTGAAACATGGATACCCGTGCCTGTGTGTGTTGATTGCCTGGATGCTGGGCCTGTCTGATCTCCCTGCAGGCCGGCCTACCTACCTGCCTGCACAATTGCCGTTCTGAGCCAGCCCCCCCGCAACCCCGCCCTGCCCGCCGTCCCCCTCCGCCCCCCGTGCAGAGCTGGGCGCAGCAGCAGGGGCGAGTGTGGGGCGTGCCACGGGAGGAAGAGGAGGAGATGGTCGGGGCGTACTGGCAGGTGAGGGGGCCGTGGGTGAGGGAAGGGTGCCATCGTGTGTTGAATCGGGACCAAAGGTTGGGCTGAGCCTGGGGAGGACACAGAGGCCCTGCGGGGGCACTGGGTTAGGGCATACGGGTTGGGGTTGAAGGAAGTCGAAGGGCCGTGGATGAGGGGAGGGGCTGTCGGATACAGAATAAGAGGGAGGGGGTCGCCTCTGGAGGAAGAAGGTTTTGCCCAGCGGGGGTTCTATAAGAAAGGTGCGGTGCCTTGGTGCCGACACGGCTCCCTGGCGTGCGGCTGCTGCTCCGCAGTGACAGCTCAGCGTTACCAATTATTACTAGCGGCAGCGTCATGCCCCCTCTCTGCCGCCATGCTCCTGTTTTGCCTAATACACTAATCTGTCCCCAACATCTTCAGCCCGGCCATCACCTTGGCAGGGGCTGGTGCTGTGCCTGCAGGAAGCAGCCTGCTGACCTGGCACCCCCTGGTACCCGCTCAACTCCCTACCGCAGGAGCAGGCGCCGCCACGGGCGGAGCAGCAGTTCTCGGGCGCTGGTGAAAGCTGGCCCAGCCTGGCAACGGTGGGTGTCGCTTCAAAGCAGCGCGCAGCGGGGCCGTTGCCCATGCCACTGCCGCTGTCGGCCGGCGCGCCCGCCTGGGGCGGCAGCGCCGCCGGCCCCGGGCCAGCAGCGGGCAGCCCACTCTGTCGTATGGTGACGTGCTGCACAACCTGAAAGTGTCCCGCTGCATCGACCAGCTGAGGGGCTATGGCTTCTCGCCTGCTGAAGCCCGGGCGGCCACACTTGCATCCGGGTGTGACCTGGAGACGGGCATGCACTTGCTGCTGGAGGGGCGGCTGGCGGAGGAAGTTGAGGAGGCACAGTGAGTGGGGGCAGAAGGGCCAGGGGGCACACAGGTTGTTGCTGCCTGCTTGCATCCGCGTGCGGGGCTGCAGCGCGGAGACTGCAGCTGCTGCTGGAGGGGCGGCATTACTTGGAAGTCAGGGAGGCACAGTAAGTGGGGTGCCCGCTCTCGAGTGGATTGCTGGAGGGACCGTCCTATGCCAGTTTGTTTGGAAAATGGCAGGCACTCACTACAGCAAGTGCTGCTGGCAGCGGGGGTGCTGCAGGCACCGTGATTGGGGTGCGTGCTACTGTGTGGGTGGTCACGCAAACGGGCTGGAAGAGGGGTTCTGGTGGGAGAGGGGATGCCACAGGAAGCAGCTTGCATGTGTACTGCCGACCAGGCCCCGCCTGCGTGCCTGTCGTGCTGCATGGCATGCGGCCAACATTCCCACAGTCCAGCCCAACGGACGTTGAGCTAGCCAGCCATGACTACTGCAACACTTGCTAAGCCTCCCAGTCACGCGCTGCCCTGCTGCCTACTTGCAAACCCCGCGGCTGCGCAGGCTTGCCCTGGAGGAGGAGGCGGCAGAGCAGGCAGAGCTACAGCGGCAGCGGCAGCAGCAGCGGCAGGCTCGATATGACGCCGGCCCAGGTGTCGAGGCGGAGTGGGGGCCGCCTGAGGAGGCGGCGGAGGACAGTTGGGGCGCCGCTGCCGAGCGGAGCAGTGGCTTTGGCGGGCAGGGTGTGGAGGCCGACTGGGGTGAAGCTGCTGAACAGAGCAGTGGATTCGTTGGGCAGGGTGTGGAGGAGAGCGGTGGCTGGGGAGCAGAGCAGGGCGGCGGCTGGGGGAAGCAGCAGCACCAGCAGGAGATAGAGCAGGGCGGGGGGTGGGGTGCCGTTCAGGGGGAGGCGCACAGCGGCGGCTGGAGAGGGGAGCAGAAATCAGTGCAGGGCGGAGAGGAGAGCGACTGGGGTACGGCAGGAGAGGAAGGTGGAGAGTCTGGGGAGGAAGAGGAGGAGGAGGAGTTGGAGGAGGGTGGGCAGGGAGAAGAGGAGGAGGTTAGCGGCTGGCGGGTGTCAGAGCAGGAGCCGCAGTCTACAGCTCAGCGGCAAGGCGCTCCAATCGAGTTTGAGCGGCACGCGCCCCAGACGGCTGGACATACAGAGGTGGGTCCCGGCTACCTGCTGTTCACATCACGCCATGGTGCCGCCTGTCGTATGAGGGACAGCTGTGAAGTCCAAGTGCAACGGAGGCCCCACACCTCCCCCTGGTGACTGTAACCCAAGGCGCAATATTTGGTAGTCCTTCTTTATTTGATTTGCAAATTGATATGGCATGGTGTGCGTCTGGCTGACCCGGCAGGGCCTGCTGCACACAGCCTATATCTGCCTGCACTCAAGAAAGCACCAAGCCATTCCCTGCAGGAGTGGAGCTGCCAGCCAGGAACCCCTAGCCCTGCCGGAGCGTTTTGGGCTGGCAGCGGCAGCGCCAGCACGGGCGGCGTGCAGGCCAGCCCTGGTCCGGAGTCGCCCACGGCACCCGCAGCTGCTCTGACACAACACCTGAAGCGGCCATGGACAGCAGCCAGCCGGGATGGGCTAGCCGGGGGGGTGCCTCAGGGCCTGCTCGCAGCCGTTCAGGGCGCCTGAGCCAGCCAGCGGCCCACAGCCAGCACCAGAAGCTGCAGGGGCAGCAGGGGCAGACGCAAGCGCAGCTGGCACAGCTGGCACCGCTGCCGCTACCTCACCATGCCGGCCAGCAGCCCAGCACCCACGCCAGAGGCAGGCCGTCGGGACAGGGTTTGGCCCCGGGAGCACCGCTGCCGCCTGCACCGCCGCAGGCACCTGTTGTACTGCCGGCGGCGTCCCAGCCTGTGATCCAAGTGCAGTTTGGCAGCCTGCCGCCGCACATGTTTGCCCAGTACGGCGCCGCAGCGGCGATGCCCGGGCCTCCCAGCCAGGATCCGCTTGAGCCCTACCCTGTGCAGCAGTACGCCACGGTGCCAGAGCAGTACGCAGTGCCAACTGGGCAGTACGTCGAACCCCGCCAGCACTTTGCCTCGGGGGGAGGCCCCCCCCAGGGACGGCACCTTGAGCAGTACGGCCCGCCAGCTGGCACCCCCGTGCAGCAGTACTATACACACTACCCACAGTACCCGCAGTACATCGGGCCGGTCCCGCAGCAGCAGTACCATGCACCAGCTTACCACCAGCCGCACCCGCAGCAGTACAACCAGCCTCCCCCGCATTTCAGCCAGTCACCCAACCAGCCGCAGCCGCCCCCTGCTGAGCATGCACAGCATGCACTGCACGGGCGCACCACCCGCCACGACCGCCAGCAACAGCAGGCTGCACCGCAGCAGCAGGCGCAGCATGCCCAGCAGGCGCAGCATGAGTCCCCCAGGGTGGTTGTTATCAGTCAGAAGCTGTCTCCCGAGGAGGCAGTGATGGGCATACCATGTGGAATAGCATATGCCCAACCCACTGCCTTCACCTACGCACAGCCACCCCAAATGACAGCTGCAGCAGCGGCAGCAGCCATCCCGCCGCCTGCATCGCACCACGCCCCGGTTGCCTCCTTGGCGCCGCAGCCCTACACACCTCTGCAGCACAATGCCATCAGCACGGTCCCGCAGCCCCGCGGGCTGTCAGCAGCGGCAGCAGCCTACATACCAGGCACAGCGTACCCAAGCGGTGGGGCCCAGCACACACAGCCGCCGCAGCCGCTGCCACCGCAGCAGCAGCAGCAGCAGCAGCTGGCTGCAGGCTCGGATGATGAAGACACGCTGGGTGGTCTCATGGGGATGATGGGCATTGCGTGATCCATCGTGGACTGGCCATTGCGTGTTCACATCGCATTGCGGGACCCCCAGGGGCACATCCCCCACCCCACACAGAAGTGCAACCTGAGCCACACACATGGGCCAGGCCACATGCCCTCCAAGGACTGAATCCACAATCACACCACTGCATGCCCTTGTTTGCCCAGTCCACACAACCTGGTGTGCACGCTGTCCATTCCTCATGCATGCTCCCCTCACACGCGGCCAGCCTCGTGTGTTGTAGTTCTCACTGCACGTCCCACCCCTGCATGCACTCAAGTCACACAGCCTCAACACCCTGCATTGCGCTTTGCAACATGCCGCCTGCCTGCCTCTTGTAAGCCACACACGCGCAAGGCCTGTCAGTTACACTGTGGGTCACAAAGGGAAGGGTGCAGGGCTGGCCGGCGGCTGTCCTGCACAGTGCGAGCGCGGCGCCTGAGCTCAGATGACTGCCCGCAGGCTCGATGCCAGCGCCGCCATCTGCTTGAGGCCCTCCTCTGCAGCACAAACCCAGGGGGAGGTCCTCTTTCAGAGGCTGTGAAAAACTGTACGACTAACGTGAAGAACTGTAGCAAAATAACTGTAGCCCTCCCTCTTAGCACACATGGGGAAAGCTGCAGGCCAGCCAGGGAGTCAGCGGGCAAGAGCAGGCTAGACACGGCGCCAGGCGCTTGTTAAGGCTAGGCTCACACACTCCTCCTGGCTCTTGCTCGCCCGTTTGCCTGCCACCCCTGTACTGACGTCTCCCCGCCACCAACTGTGTGCCCACCTGGGGAAACCCACTCGCCGAGCGCCCTGGCCAGCGCGCTGCTTCCCGCATGCCACCAACGGCACACACACACACACACACACACACACTCGTGCCCTCATCTGCCCGCCACCAGCTGTGTGACCACCTGGGGATCCGGACTCGCTGACCGCCCTGACCAGCCCGCACGCGGCAATCGGTTTTGCTGCACTCTGTCGCCGGCTTGCCACCACCCCTGTACTGAGATCTCCCCACGGCAACTGTATCCCTCCCTGCCTCCTGTGGGCCACCGCCTGAAAATACACACCCGCCTGTGCCAGCACCTCCCCACATAAGATGTGCCCCTCCCCGCCTCCGGCGGGCCACGGCCTGCCTGCACACCCCCCTGTACCATCATGTGCCCACACCCACCTGGGGAGCCGGACTCGCCGAGCGCCTTGACCAGCGCGCTGCCGCAGATGACGCCGTCGGCGCCCCACTCCCGCAGCTGCTCTGCCTGCAAAGCACGTGCGCGAGAAAGGGGAAGGAGGCAGGGGCGGACAGAGAGTCGGCAACCCAGTCCCACAGTTGCTGTGCCTCCAGGATGTGGGGTTGGCATGTGTGGGGTCGGCTGTGCCGATACGGCTTAGATACGGAGCAGCGCATGTTTCCAGTGCAGCGGGCGGCTGTGCATGCCTTGCTCTCATCACCCTTTGAGCCGCTACCGGCGTGTGCCACCTGGCGCGTGCCAGCAGAAGGCAAAGGGAGGCGAGAGGAGGCAAGGCCACGGATGAAAGGATGCAATGACCACAGCATGCACCAACAGCAGCACGAACATCCACAATCACAACCACAATCGCAGCAACAGCCACGGCAACAACAACAGCAACAACAGCAAGGGGCTTCACCTGCACAACCAACCACAACCAAAGCAACAGCCACAACAACAGCAACAACAAGGGGCTTCACCGACGCATCACAACCTCAGCGACAGCGACAGCCACAGCCACAGCCACAGCAGCAAGTGGGTTCACCTGCTCGGGTCCGGACACGCCAAAGCCCACGCACACCGACTTGCCCTCCGCCACCTCCTGCAACTGCTTGATCAGACCCTCCACCCGGTTCTCCATGCTCACACGCGCACCCGTCACGCCTGCACAGCAATACAAACAAAACAAGGGGCAGCGCAAGTGATGAGGATGGCAGGCAGCAACAATGTCGATGATCCGATGCCTGTTGGGCTGCATGCCCACACGCGTGCCGGTCACACCGCAACGGCGGCAGCATAGCAGCGCATGTTTGCGGACCACCCACACTTCATCCTTTGGCGTCAGACACAAGGTAGAGACATGCCTGGGTGTGCGGTTGCCATCGCCCTGCAGCGCATCACGGGGGCAGCATGCACGCACCGACCCGCCGCCCACCCGCCCGCCTGCCCCACCCACCGGTGACAGAGACGAGGTAGACAAAGCCCTGGCTGCTGAGCGCGATGCGGTGCATGCGCTCCTGCGGCGTGGTGGGCGTGGTGAGCAGCACCAGCTCAATGCCGTGCGCCTCTGCCACCTTACGAATGGCGGGGCTCTCCTCTAGCGGGATGTCGGGCACAAGCAGGCCTGCGGTACAGGCGGGGGGCAGAGGCAGTACAGGGAAACGATGTGTAAGGAAGTGGTGGCGTGGGTGGAGAACACACGCCAAACGGCTGGGGTTTCCTGTCGTGGGATGTTGGGCATTATAGAAAGGGTGACATCCACTTGTGCTTCTGCATTGTGCCACCTTGTGCCACCCCAGGCGCCCGCCTCCTGCAACTGCCAGCACCACAGCCAGTGAGAGGGGATGGAAGTTTGTGTCGACACCCTGTCTTCAAGATCTCATGTATTTAGGGCCTTGTGGTGCATGCCTCGTCAACCCCTCAGGAATTGGCTCGTTCTAAAGTTGAGTCCTCTTTTAGGGGACGTGAAGAGCTGTAACGACTAGACTAGACTAGGATGGCATCCGCCAACGGTGCTTCCCTTGCACACACCCGAGGCGCCCGCCCGTTTGGTCAAGGACGCCCAGCTGCTGCCACGAATCCAAGCGTCCGACAACCGCCAGGCACAGCAACCCCTGAAGAGTGTGGCATCCACTTGTGCTAGCCTTGTGCTGCCTTGTGCTACGCAGCGCCTCTCAACAATCACTCACTCGAGGCTCCCGCCTCCTTGATCTGCCGGCGCAGCAACCCCTAAGAGTGGTGCAACCATGCGGCAGCAGCAGCAGCAACAGGGGGTGCCGGTGAGGGCATTCATCCTACTGAGCGTGGGATACTGGCATGCCAAGAAGCACCACGACTGACACAGGATGTGCTCCCCTTGCACTCACCCGACGCTCCCGCCTCCTTGATCTGCTGGCAAAACTTGTCCAGGCCGCGCGCCATGATGGGGTTGTAGTATGTGAACATCACAATGGGGGCCTTGATTGTGGCGCTCGCCTCACGCACCACAGCCAGCACCTGGGGGGCAGGTTCCATATAAATCAACCGATCAATATCATGAGAACCGAGGCATTGCAAGCAACCAGTTCCATTCGATAACGCGTGGACTGAATGCAAGTGGGAAGCCATGTGGTGGGATGACGGACAAGCATGGCATGACTGGCGGGTGCAGTCCATTCCCTGCCGTCTACCACCTCTCAATGCCCGCCCACTGCTGCTCCCCGTGATTCTGAGCTGGTCCCCCCGCCCTGCCTTGCCAAGAGTGGTCCCCTGCTGACCAGCAGACGTTGCAAACTGGCCAGCAACTCCCCAGCCCTCCCTCCCTTCCCACACCATTCCTTGCACCCATCCCCTGCCCCCACCTTGTCAAGGGTGGTCCCCTGCTGCCCAGCCATGCACATCATTGCCTGCCCAGCAGACACCCTCCCTTCCCACACCATTCCTTGCACCCATCCCCTGCCCCCACCTTGTCCAGAGTGGTCCCCTGCTGCCCAGCACTCACACCATTGCCTGCCCATCAGACACCCTCCCTTCCCACACCATTCCTTTCACCCCTCCCCTGCCCCCACCTTGTCAAGAGTGCCCCCCCTGCTGCCCAGCCATGCACACCAATGCCTGCCTAGCAAAAGTGCCTCTCTTTCAACCCTTTCCATTCGCCCGTGCCCCTGCCCCACCCCACCTTGTCAAGAGTGGTCCCCTGCTGCAGCGCTCGCGTGGCAGCTGCCTGGATGGTGGGCCCGTCTGCCAGAGGGTCTGAGTACGGCACACCCATCTCAATCACGTCGGCGCCAATCTGCAGGCAGGCATGCCAGGCACGCAAGCAATGCCGGCAATCAATGAACCGATCACCCATCTCAGTCACCCCGCTTGGCCAGCAGCTTCCATGCTGCCAGCCAGGCAACCAGCACCCACAAAGTGCCTCAGCCACCCACCCACATGCTGCCTGCCCATCCCAGTGCCCTTGTGGACACAGAGGGTTGCCGCATTGCGCCTGCGACACCTCACATCTGATTCACAGATTGAAAGCCTGGTGTTGACAGAGGGCTTTCATTGCTGTTGACATCAACAGCGTGGACGTGCAGCACCCACCTCGTCCAGCTTCTGCAGCGCCTTGACCGTGGTGCCGGCATCGGGGTCGCAGGCAACCAGGAAGGGAATAAACGCCGCCCTGCGCGCCCAGGCAGCCAGGCAACGGATGGTTAGGGCAGCAGCGGGCAGATGGGCTAGAGGCATGGTTGGGGCAAGGTGCACATGGCCTACTGCAACAGCGCCGGCACACACTCCAGCACGGCATCCAGGAAACGCTCATGAAAGGATGAGCAACCGGACTACTCCACACAGCATGGGGAAGCCCAGTGGCCCCCGCGCGGCAGCGGCAGCGGCGGCGGCGGCAGCAGCGGCGGCGGCGAGGGCACTCACTTGCCCTGCTTCTTCAGCTCCGCCATTGTGCCGGACACAGACTTTGTCTGCGTCACGCTGGCACTCATGGTGATCCGCAGAGCCGCCGCTGACCGGGAGGGCCGTGCCTGAGCGCGATAGGCGGCCTGTTGCTGCGGGCTTCGGCGCAGCGGCTGTGGCGCACAGAAAGGCCGGCTGATGTTGCTGCGGCTGCTGTTGAATGAGGCTGCCTGTGCGGCGCTGCAGGCCTGGGCAGCAGCAAGGGACATGTTTGGCGGTGGGAGCAGAAAGGCTGGCTGGGCGACAACCTATTACCGCACTCTGTGCACAGTTTGATGCAGCCAATCAGACGAGGCAGCTGCACAACCCCACCCTTCCATGTCACGCGCCGCATGGTGCGTATATGGTCAGGCGCCCCCTGCACCGCCAGGCAGCCAGAATTACCCTGCCCGACTGCACGGGACGCTGTTCGGCACGCCCCAGACCAGCTGCAGCACCTTGTTGAGGCACCAGACCCTTGCCGCCCATGCAACTCACCTGAGCCTTTGGCAGCGCTGCTCCCACGCCTTGAAGGCTAGGGTATCGGCGTGCGGTGAAGCAGCCGCGCGGGCGGGGCATGGGGCGCCGCAAGAAGGGGAAGACGCCGGCAGCAGAAGCGCTCGCGTCCGCCGCTCTACCGCTGGCGCCGCCGGCGCCGCATCTCGACAGAGGACAGCTGGCAGATTGCCTGAGCCAGACATCCAAGATTGCGGCCGAGTGCAACTCCATTTTGCGGGACCTGCTGCGCGGCAGGTGGGCAGCCTGGCTGGGTTGGGAAGCGGGAGCGGGCACCCAGCCCGCTCGGTGTGCGGCCACCACGGGACGACCCGCCAGGACCAACATTCTCCCCTCCCTGGGCAGCACCTGGCATCCTATCTCCCACCGCATGCATCTTGCGCCTGCCGGAAGCTTAGCTCACAACCACTTCCATGTGCGGCCTGCGGCGTGCCGCCTCCGCAGCGTGCACTCTGCCCACCCCGTCACCCCGCCCACCCGTACCTCCGCGCCCTCAGCATGCAACGTCATTGCGCCCTCTATCTCCTGCAACATGCAACGTCGTTGCACCCTCTGCCCCGCAGGTCCCCACAGCACCAGGACCTCCAGCGGCTGGCCAGCCAGGTGCTCATGGGCCAGTCCCTTGGCCTCACAGATTTGCAGCGCAAAATGGAGTCTCAGCAGGCCACGCTGGCGGAGCTCTTAAAGGTGATGGGGAGTAGAGTAGGCAGCATGCACAGCATGCACAGCATAGGAAAGGAGAACGTGGGAGGAAGGGTGCAGCCACAGTGGCAGCATGCAAAAGCAAGAGAGGGAAAGCAGGCTTGTAAACGAGGGGCCGCAAAGTGTTCCAAGTGGGGTGGTGTTGAAGGATAACGGTTGGCAGCATAACAGCAGGGGAGGAGAGGAGAGCATGGGAGGAAGAGTATGCAACAGCAGGAGAGGAAGGCAGGCGTGGCGCTGCTGGCTGACGGCTGCTGTCCAGCCGACGACTCCAAAGTCAGGCGGCCTGCCAGCTGGCACTATTCAAGTCCCCCATCCCGCCCTGACGGTTGCCCTCCTTCCTCCCCCCACCCATTCATTCATTTCTTTATTCATTCATTTACAGCGCCGCAGCAACACAAACACTCCCCCCACCCACGCGTGCAGATGCTGAAGCCGGCAGCAGGGGCGGCCGCTCTGGGCCTGCCTGTGGGTGCCGATGGCGACGCCAGCGCTGTGCTGGCAACCTATGCCGCCCAGCAGCCCAGCCTGTCGATTGTCAAGGGCTGGGATGCTCTCAACCTCTTGGCAGCACCCATAAGGCGGCGCAAAGGCCAGGTGTGCACCGGGCAATCAGCCTGCCAAGCAGCCAGCCATGCTTCTCAGGTGGTTCAGAATGTTCAGTGCATTGCGCCTGTGAGTGCGCAACTGCAACCTCACCATTTGTCGGCGGTCCGATGGGCGAGCCAGGCCGGTTCTTTTGAAGAGGTGCCGTATGCGCCCTGCGTCCGCCCTGCTGCTTTGGCCCCCGCGCCCCCGTCTCCACCCTGCTTCCTCGCGTCTGCCTGCCGTGCCCGCCTGCCCATTTGTGCAGAAAGTGGATCGACGGCAGGAGGGTGCGGGGGCGGCGGGCACCAAACGAGAGCGGTGCTTCGGTGTGGAGGCCTTTTGGCGGCAGCTGGGTCCAGCTCAGCGGCGCAAGCTGCTGCGCGCCCCGCTGGCAAAGATGGCGGAAGGTGGGCTGCCGTACCACTCAGGGCTGCGGTACCACACGGGCTGCCGTACCACCTGGGCTTGAGCGGCGCCCCCGGCCCCCGTGCCTCGTGCCTTTTGGCAGCTGTAGGCCGTGCCACCAAGGCAGCCCGCAAGTCGGGCTCCGCCAGCGAGCTGTTGTACCACACGGGGCAGGGCTGTGGGCTGTGTCGGGATGTGTGTGCACATAGGGTGCCAGCGGTGCAGCGCTGTGCCTCGCTACCACTTTGCTGGCTTGAGTAGCCATTGCCGAACAGCATGGCCATTTGAGCCGGTGCCTGTGCAGCGTCACAGCGTGCGCCACCGCCACAACCTGACCTACCTCTCAGCACTTAAGACTCCCTTCATCAGCGCCCTTGCCTGTCCTTCCGCCTGCCCTGTTTCTCCCTTGCCGCCCCGCAGCCGTGCGCGCGGAGCAGGGCGAGGAGGGGGTGCGGGAGCTTGCAGAGGCTCTGGCGCTTCTGCGCCAGCAGGGCGGCCGCTGCGCCGCCTATTGGCGCTGCCCCTGCTGCGACACTCGCATGCTGGACGCCGCCGCTTTTGTGCACCATGTGCAGCTGTACCACGAGGAGGTGCAGTACACGCCAGAGGGGGCGGCGGTACAGTGCACAAAGTGCCTGAAGGAGGTGAGGCGGGGAGGGAGTGCAGCAGGCACTGGAAGAGGGCGGAGCGTGGTGTGCGGCCGGGGTGGGTTGAGGTGGGCAGACGGTAGGCTGCGTTAGTAGGATAGCACCTGCTACGTGTGGCGGCCATGCTGTGTGCCTGCTCAGCATGCACTGAGGGAGCCCAGTGGGCACTTGCAGGCTGCCGCTGCCGCCAGCCCTTGGCCGATGTGTTGACGTCAGTGCCTGTCAGTATCAACCCACCCGCCTGCGCTGCGCCCCGGTGCCGCCCCTTGCTGTGGCATGCTGTGATGTGCCTCGCTATGGCCCGCTGTGCTTGCTGTGCTGACCCGCGCTGTGGCCTGCTGTGCCTGCTGTGCAGGTGGTGGGCGCTCACTACCAGAACGAGGAGCCGGGGTTTCCCACGGTCGTGCTGTGCATGACGTGCTGCTGGGATGAACAAATCCTGCAGGCCACCGGTGAGCGGGCAGTGGGCAGCAGACGGGCAAGCAGCAGAGTACAATTCCCCTGCATGAGCCTCACATGCGTTGCCGGCAGGGTAAATCGCAAAGCTTGGTCAGCGCTTGTATGTAGTGGTGTCTGTTGCGCCATGTGACATCCACCTTCTCTGCCCATTTGGTGTCCCTTCCCCCCACACCACCATGTCTGCAGGCGGCGACGACAGCGGCAGTGCCATGCAGCTCCGCATGCCGCAGCCGGGGCAGCGGTTGCTGCCTGCAGCCGCCGTCGGGGAGGGCAGTGGGCGCTGGTCTTGGCTGGGGTCCAGCGGGCGGCCTGGCTCCATTGCCAGGCAGGCGGACGCCAGCAGCACTGAGGGAAGCAGCACGGAGGGCAGCAGCGGTTCAGATGACAGCGGTGGCAGCGACGAGGAGGGCGGCGGCGGCAGCGGTGAGCGGCGGCGGCGGCGGCGGCGGGGGCACGAGGGCGCGCGCTCTAGCGGCCGCCAGCAGCAGCGGCGGCTTCAGCAGCAAATGGAGGCGCAGGTGTATGCCGGGGGAGGCCTGCTGGCAGCGGTTGCTCGGCGGTTGGATGAGCTGGCAAGAGAGGCAATAGCGCCCGTGGCAGCAGCAGCCCGCAACGCAAGCATCGGCAGCAGCGGCGCTCAGGTGCCGTTTGAGCAGACGCTTCTGTCGCTGGTTGCGCAGGCGCAGCAGCTGCTGAGCGCGCCAGCAGGCGGTGACGAGGACGCTTTGCTGGATGACAAGGGGCGGCTCGAAATGCAGGTCACGCTGAGCGCTCCAGAGGCGTTTCCTGACCAGGAACATCAGCTGCAGGTGTGTGAGAGGGGAGGGGGCGAGGGGCCATGGAGTAGAGTGAGAGGGCTGGGGAGGGGTGCAGGGGGTGTCTCCCCATCTCCTCTTCTCCTCGCTGTTTTCGGTAGTTGAGGCTGGGAGCACAGGGTCGGCAGCGTCTGCGCCAGGGGCGGCTGCCTCGATAACTCGGACGCCCCCTGCAAACCTTGACGCCGGCTTCTCCTTTGTCTTTGCCTACACTGTCCCCCGACCCGCCTGCTGCCTACCCATGCGCGTGTGTGCAGGTCTCTTTGGGCCGCCTCACTTCCAAAGAGCTGCAGTGCCTGCTGGGTTACATCATTACCAAGCATGGCTCGGCACTGGGCCCCCGCAGCAGCCCCGCCGGCGGCGAGCTCCTGAGCAGCAGTGCAGCGGCAGCGGCGGCAGCAGGGGCGGGCTACGCCAGCGGCGGTGGCGGCGGCAGCAGCAGCGGGGCCAGCAGCGCCAGCAGCAGCAGCAGCGAGGACTTTGGGAGCACACCAGATCTGGGAAGCCCTGTGGCTGGCAGCGGGGAGGCGGGCGGCAGCGGGAAGCCGGGCGGCAGCGGGGGAGCGCTCGTGCCCGTCAGCGGCGGTGGCCTGCGCCGGCGGCAGCGGCACGGGGGCCGTGCATCTGCCGCCCAGCCGCCTTCCTACAACCCCGGCTGCGCCTCGATATTTGGGTTCAGCCGGGCAGGGAATGGGTCGGTCCCGGCGCTCCTGCTCGAGTGCTCCAGCAGCGGCGGCAGCGGCGGCGAAGCTGCGCCCGGCAACGGCGGGCCCTCCCTTCTATGCCAGCAGCTGGCGGCTCTGCAGGATCAGCCTGGTTCCCTGCTGGCGGAGCTTCCCGAGGGGCGGGGGCTGAGCGGGCGGGAGTGTTTGGAGCCTCACCCCTTTTGGGTGGACCACCTGTCGCACAAGAGCCTGCACGACTTCCCGGGAGACGGTGGGGCAGAGGTGTACCTGCTGCAGTGGGTGTACGGCAACGTGGCGCACGCACCCACCGGTGCGCTGGTGTTGCCTTTGCCTGGGGGCGTGCGGGGCAGACTAGGGAGTGGGGTGGGCAGGCGAGGCAGGCGGTGAGGTGGCAGGCTGTGAGGAAGCGCCTGGTTGTTTGGGGGGTACTGGGCGGAGGGCGGAGTGGGGTGGGGGTGGCTGGCTGCGAGGGGTCATGTGGCGGGGTGATGGGGCGTGCAAGATACCGGGAGGTGGAGGCGCACAGCAGCAAACGGCATACAGCACCAACGGCTGGCCCTTCCATGCTTCTTCAGTCAATTATTCAGTCAATCATTTGCAGCGCCGCAGCAACACAAGTGTGCTGCAGATGCGTCAGGGGCTTCCCTGCTTGGCTGGCCGGTATCCCACCCTCGCGTCACCCTCCCACATGCCCCTGACCCGTCCCACCCGACAGGACTTTATTGAGCAGCACAGCCCGGGTGTTGTTTTCCCCTCTTGCCATTCCCACGTCGCGTCACCCGCCCGGCCTCCCTCCCACGGGCCCTCGCCCCACGCGCCTTAGCTTCCCTTCCGGCGCCGCTCTAACCCCCCCTCTCACGTGCCCTCTCCTTCCCTGCCTTTTCTGCAGAGGACTTTTTGGAGCGGCAGCGTCTGGCAGCGGGTGCCAAGGGGTGCGACAATGCTGTGATGGACTGCCTGGCTGAGCTGGCGGATGTGTGGCGCCAGCTGGCGTCCGCCACGTCACGCAAGCGCCACCTGCAGAGCCTACGGGATGGCGTGCGGGAGGAGTCGGCAGCGGTGCGGTCTTTTGAAGAGGCGGGGGCGGCGGCGTTGCGCGCGCAGGTGGGCGGGGCGGCAGGGCTAGAGCCGGGCAGGGCGGGGGCAGCGAGGGCGGGGGGAGGACTACTTGACCGGGTCCCAATTAGTGGGCAGGCAGGCAGGCAAATCGGAGGGCGCGGGGTCAGGGCGAGTTGTCCGGGGGCAGATTGGCATGGTGGGCGGGCGGGGGCGGGGCTAGTTGGCTGGGGGGCTGAGTGGCGGGCAGGCAGGCAGAGTAGCATGGAGGGTGGAGGTGCGTCCTCCCTCTCCCCGGCAGGCACGCCAGTGAGTATTTTAGTGCCCACGATCAACCTTGGACATCCACCTACCTGTAACCTTTGCTTTCCTATGCAACAGGCAGCCGAGTTTTTTGACGAGGTCGGCGGCAGCGGCAGCCCGCGCAGCGGCGGCAGCGGCGGCATGCAGTGGTCCCAGCGTGCGCTCGGCAAGCTACAGCGCTTCCACCAGCTCAAGGATGAGAGCAGCATCAGGTGGGCCCATGCTTATCGAATGCCCTGCCTACCAACCGGGCCAAGACTCCCTCACCCCAGTGCACTGCCCACACGCGCCTGCCAACCTTGCCCCCTTCTGTGCCGTAGCTGCCCTGCCCTTCACACCTGAACCTCTCCCACCTCCCGTTGATCGTTCTGGGCTGCAGGTATGCCCAGGCGCTCATCGATCGAGAGGTGGCAGTGCTGGAGCTGGCGGAGGAGGTGAGCGGGCACCCCCACGCCAGCTGGCCAAGCGCTGCACAGCGGCACGCCTGCCGCTGTGCACATGAAGCCCCCGTTCACCTGCACGCGCTTCCCTACGCGCAGCGTCCTGTTATGCTCATGCCCAGCCAGGCAGGCTCGTGACTATCTATCCTGAGCTCAGCCTGGTGGGCGCTGCCTGAGCCCGGTTTTGACCATGTGGTGCATGGTCATATATCCGTTACGTGCATATATCCGTTTCCACATTTGCAGATGGACATTCACGAGCTCAGCTTGGCGGGCGCCGAGTCTCAGTCGATAGAGGCGGCGCTGGGTGATGCACAGCGCGGCATGGGGGACGCGGAAGCTGAGCGGACACGGCTGTCGGCAGAGGGGCCGGCGTCTCACCGCAAGAAGGACCTGCTCGACAAGGTGTGTGGGCTGTTGTTGGCAAACAAGGGAGGTTGATGTTCTCGTTGAGAGGAAGTACTATTTGAGGGGCTGCCAGCACTGGGACAGAGATGCAGGAAGAAGGACCTGCTCGACAAGGTGTGTGGGCTGGCGTTATTGGGAATGAAGTACCCGATTCGTGTAGCTCGCAAGGTGACACGTCATGTTGGTTGATCCAAAGGGCAGGGGGTGAGGCTGATGCTCAATGTGCAGTTGTATACAGCGGAGACAGCAGTGAGCAAACAGAGCTGAGCACTGGGATTGGCGGCACTGTTCCATCTGGCACATTATCCCTCGTTTTTTCTCTCATGCCTGCTTGCACTGGCCCGCAGGTGAACAAGGATGCTGAGCACGCTTCGGAATTTCCCTGCTTGCCTTTTTCGCTTCATGGTAACCCTTGTTTTGCAAACACGTGTGCGCAGGTGAACAAGGAGGCTGAGCACCGGGAGCGGCTGCAGGAGCTTCAGCAGCGCATAGCGGCAGGGCAGGAGCGCATCTGCAGCGGTGAGCAGGCACCTCGGTCATGCTGGCACTGCATTGCCCCTTCAGGCTGGCACTGCGTTGCCCCTCCAAGCTGGCACTGCATTGCTTTCTGATGGGGGGTATTCCACACTCTCTGGTTGTGAGATTGATGTGGTTGAGGTTTTTTTTTGCTGTCGGTGCAGCGGTGAGCAGGCAGCCCCCTTCAGGCTGGCACTGCATTGTTAGTTGTTCGCTTTAAGGGGGTTCTTCCTTGTTGCAGTGGCGCCCTGGCTTGGGTTGAGCCAGGGCACAGCGGCAGCCCCAGCTGGCAAGCAAGGGCAGTGGAGCCAGAGCAGGGTGCAGCGACCGTGCCCGGAGACTGCCCTGCTGCCTTCAGCCAGCGCTTTACGGCTCACTGCCCTGCCCCGCACCCCTTGCCAGCAGAGGAGGGATTCCTGGCGGACGCACGCAAGCGGCATGAGGAGCTGACTGCTGATCTGGAAGAGGTGAGCTGAGCTGGCACGCTGCTGAGCTGGCAAGGTGCTGAGCTGGCACGCGACGCCACACCCCTGGCGCCGCCAACAGCTTGGGCTGTGCTGCCACCCCAAGGCTGCTCTGCCACCCCAAGGCTGCTCTGCTCCCATCCGCTGCTCCCTCTTGCCGCTCCATCCACGCCACCCACCGGCCCTGCCTCACCATCCCCACCCGCCCGCCTCCCCACAACCTGCTGCTGCTGTGCAGGTGCGGGCGGAGATGGCTTCTTTCCTGGAGCGCCGGGCAGCCCTGGACCGGGCCTGCCACGACGTGCTGACCGCGCAGGCAAGTCGGGGCACCTATTGTGTGTGTGTTGCACAGTGTGCCTGTCTGCCAAGGCCTAGTCTAGTCTAGTCGTTACAGCTGTTCACATCCCTCGAAAGTGGATTCGACTTCAGGAACAACCAGTTCCTGAGAGGTGACACAGCTTGCACCACACGGCAACAAAACCCTAATCCACGTGGTGCCGAGGCCTGTCCCCACCTGGCCCCGACCTCATTTCATCAAGCTTCCGCCGGCACACTAAGAGCACCCAAAACCTCCTGCCTGGGGCACAGTTCCGCTTTCCCCTTGCTGCCGATCCTACCCTCCCCCTGCGTACCTGCAACCCTCTTGATCCTGCACCTTCGTCCCTTTATATACTGTGCAGGAGCGGGACCGTGACCAGCAGCTGACGGATGCCCATGTGGACCAGCGGATCAGGTGGGCGCCTGACACAGAAATATGATGCCTTATCTGATGCCTTCTACGTTTTGCCGCTTCCGTGCTGGCTGGGTTTGTGGGGAGCCCATGGCTGTCTGCCTGCTTTGCTGGCTGCCGCACCTCTGCTTGCCTGCCTGCCTGCCAGCGCTCCTTCTGCGGCCGGTTAGACGCCTACTTTTCTTGCCTCTGGCCGTCTGGATGGCTGCTGGGCGGCATCCCGGTCATGCTCAGCTGTCCAAGCTTCCTTGCCTACCTGCCTGCCTGAGCACACCGTGGTTCCTCTCCCTCCCCCCGCTGAACCGCTGCCTCCCCTCTTGCTGTACCCGCAGGGCTGTGTGGCAGGTGGTGACGTGTGTGGCGGACGCCATTCGCCTCTTGCCCGACCGCTACGCCCCGGAGGCCCAGTCACGAGAGGCAGAGCGCCACATACGCTGCACAGGTGCGGCGGGGGTCGGCCCGCCTTGCCTGCCCTGCTTTTGCCCAGCTCCCGTTGGCACACGATCTCGCAATCCCCGACTCCACCCCCGGCTCACTCCCTCCCCCCCCGGCGGGGCTGTCGAACTACCTCCCTGCCTGCCTGGCTGTGTGCTGCAGTCAAGCGGGAGCTGTGGATTGCTGGCGTGCCATCACACATCCTGTGTCGCTTGCTTATAATGTTGACGTCATGCCAAACCTCCGAACCTGTGCACCCATCTGTGTGTTGAATCATTATGTTATTGAATGTTCGTGATGAATCCTAAATTCCACTATCCACAACTTCTCAAACTATCCATTTGACAATGATTTCAATCATTGCAGGCCAGGCGCAGGGCCTGTGCGACGACATTGATGAGCGGGCCTCCACGCTGTGGGGCGACCTCGAGCGCCTGCGCCGGCGGGCCGTGGACCTCGCCTGCTGCGATGCAAGCCTGGTGGTGGAGGCGGCGGCTTTGGAGGTCATTCGCACGCAGGCAAGCTGGTGCAGTGCAGTGCAGTACCGTGCAGTGTAGTGCAGTATGGTGTGGAGAAGTGTTTGCAAGAGTTTTGTGAACGTGGGGTGGTGGAGGCGGCGGCTCTGGAGGTCATCCGCACGCAGGCAAGCTGGTGCAGTGCAGTGCAGTACAGTGCAGTGTAGTGCAGTGTAGTGCAGTGAGGTGTTTGCAAGAGTTTTGTTCTCGTCGGGTAGTGCAGTGTCAGCATGCTAGTGTCGTACTTTTGTGCAACTGTTTGCAACGGGGCGGGAGGAGGTGGCGGTACTCATGGTCATCTGCACGCAGGCAAGCAAGCGCACAAAGCGTGCCTCGAATACCTTGCCCCGTCGGCGGCCCTGACGCCAGCCCCTGTGTACCTCCCTCACATCTTGGCGCTGCTGCCCACCCTGCAGCATCCCCCCCTGAGGCTTCCTCTTCCCCTTACGTCCCCATGGCTGCCTGCCAGGTTTAGCTGGCTGCCCCATTGCTGTCTCACTCAACGCCTCATCCCGCTGCTGCTCCTGAGCTTCTGCTTTCGTAGCAGAGCCTACATCTTCAGCCTCCCGGCTGCGGCTGTAATACAAGCTTATCTGAACAAAACCAAGCCTCCCGACTGTGGCTGTAATACAAACTTATCTGAACAAACTTAAGCCTCCCTGCTGCAGCTGGAAGATGCGGCGGTAGCTGCCCGGGAGGCGGCCACGCTGGACCTGCTGCGCGAGCTGGAGCTGGAGGAAGCTGCCAAGAAGGTGGGTGGGCATCTGGGCAATAGTACCACACTGATACTTTGGTCGCGGTATGGCAGAATAGTGTTCTGTTGCAGTGTCTGGGGTATGCAGAGGGCGCAGTTCACGATGGGCCGAAGCAGCAGAGGGGCTTCCTAGCCGCCGCTGCCACAGTGTATGTGAACGCTGCTGGTGCATGTGTGCCCCGCACGCCTGCAGGCCGCGGAAGGGAAGAAGGGGAAGAAGAAGAAGAAGAAGGGCGGGAGGGCGGCGGAGGAGGAGGAGGAGACGGAGGAGGAGGCAGCAGCGGCGGCAGGACCGACCCCGGGTCCAGCTTCCAAGGCAGCAGCAGTGGCAGGGCCTGCGGGCCTTGGAAGCATCGAAGCAAGAGGTGCAGGGGCAGGGTCAGGGGCAGGCGGAGCGGCGAAGAGCAAGGGTGGCGGCGGCGGCGAAGGCGGAGGCAGCGGCAGCGGCAACGGCAGCAGTGCTGTGACTGGAGAAGTGGCGGCAGCTGCCCAGCAGCTGCTGTCCAGCCTGGAGCAGATGGCACCTGAGCTCAGGTGGGGAGGTACTGCTGCCCTGATCGTTGTCGGGGTCAGTCGGCAGGTGGCCACGCCCCAAACGGCTTGTCACCAGGGTGTGCTGCGGGCATTTGAGGGGCCCTGTGCCCCCGCTTGGCCAGGGAACGAGGCCCTCCATTTGCTGCCGCCATCCTGCTGCCCCTGCCAGTCTTGTCAATCCCACTCTCCTCCACAAGCAGGCCCCTGCTGCTCCCTGCTCTTGCTTCTGCCAATGCCTCCCCTGCATCCTTTCACACATGCTTGCCTGCAGGGCCGAAGTGGAGTATGAGGCGGCCCTGGAGCGGCGGCGGCAGGAACTGGATGCAGAGCGGCGGCGGCAGGAACAGGAGATGATGCGGTGGGTGGGGCGGCAGGCTTTGTGCCTTGGTTTGTTTGAGGTTGAATTCGTGCTGCGCTACCTGCGCCCTGCCCTGCCCTGCCCTGCCCTGCTCTCTGCCGCGCCTGACGGCGCCCGCCTCCGCCTGCCGTGCGTGCAGGATGGCTCAAGAGGCTTCCCTGCGGGAGCTTCAGCAGCAGACCTCCACAGCGGCAGCAGCGGGTGGCAAGGGACCCAAAGCGGCGGCGGCGACGGCGCGTGCTGGCGGCAGCGGCAGCACAAAAGGCGGGGGCAGCGGGGGCACGGCACCAGCCGTGGGCGCCGCCGCAGCAGCAGGGGCAGCGGGTGGGCTGGGAGGCAAGTCGCCAAAGAAGGGTGCTGCTGCTGCTGCGCCCGCTGCCCCTGCTGGCGGCAGCCGGTCGGCACCGGGCACCCCCGGCAAGGTCAAGGCAGCAGGTGCTGCAGCAGCTGCCAGCAGCGGGGGGCGGGTGATCACCGTTGCTGTTGCGGCGGTGCGTGGCGGCAGCGGGCGGTTGGTGCAGCCGACGTCGCCACCACCGCCGCCCCCCCCAGGCAGCAGCAAGTCATCAGCCAAGCCAGCAGCAGCAGAAGCAGCAACCGCAGCAGCAGCGATGGGAGTGTCTGGTGCAGTACCGGGCGCAGCCGGTGGTACCGGTACCGCTGGCGGCAGCAGCAGCGCGCAGCATCCCAAGACTGAGATGCGAGTGACCTCGTATTATGGGGACTGGCGCTGCTTTTGTGGGGAAACCAACCGGCTGTGGGATACCTGCGTGTGCGGCCAGATACCGCCCTGCAGGTGATCCCCTATCCTACCAGGGTTTAGTGATAGGGTTTAGGGTTTAGGGTAAAACCCTACCCGCACCCCTATCCTACCAAATGGCAACAACCGCCCAAACGTTTGCCTGTGCCCCCGCTCATGCGTCGGCAGTACCTCCCGCATGCTAGGCCCGGCATGCCGCGCATTCCCTGCTGCGCCTGTGCCACCCTGCCACCCTGCGCCTGCCTGTGCACTGCTGGGCTCCCTGGGTTGCCTGGACTTGCTTGCTCCACGCTGCCGGCGCTCAGCTCACTCAATATGTGTCCCAGTGCCCCCTCAAACTTTGTGTGTTCCGCTCCCCTTGCCTGGCCTGGCGTTGTGGCAGGGACTGGGTGCGAGGGCGGTGCACCTACAAGACGCGCTGCCGCTTTGCCCACCCGCCGTTTGAGGTGAGCGCTCACATCGCCTGCTTGCCTGCCTGCCTGCCTGCCTGCTCGCCTGCCTGCTCGCCTGCCTGCCTGCCTGCCTGCCTGCCTGCCTGCCTGCCTGCCAGCTTGCTGCCCGCCTGCCTGCCCGCCTGCTTGCCCGCCTGCCTGCCAGCGTGCTTGCCCGCATGCCTGCCAGGCTTCCCTCTCTACCAGCTAGACACGCGGTCACGCTTGCCACACTCTGCTTCCACACCCGACTCCCTTCCATCCCGCTGACCCTCCCCAACCCCACACGACCACACCCCTGATCTCAACCTTCCCTCTACTCCCACTACTTCCCACTACTCCCCACTACTTCCCACTACTTCCCTCGCTCGGCTGACTAATCAACCCACCTGCCATGCTCCCCCCACCACTCGTCTGCCTGCAGCTTCCCGACTCGCTGCCCCGGCCCAAGAGCCCCATAGCCAAGCCCTCTCCCGAGGCCCAGGTGTATCCCAAGAACGGCGCCGGCGTTGCACCCACCGGCAGCGGCAAGCCCTCAGCTGGGCCTCAGCCCGTGACCACCCCCGATGCGCCAGCAGTGGTTGCGGCACCCCGGGTGGTCGCTGTGACCGCGGCCGGCAAGGGGGGCACCGGCGGGCGCACGGTGCAGCTTGTCAAGCCCGGCGGGCGCCCCGGTAGCAGTGTGCCGCCGCCTGCCGCTGCGGCGGGCAAGGCTGGCGGCCCTGCGGCAGACGCGGCGCCACCACCGCCCCTCAAACCCGCCCCTTGGGCTAAGCTTGCATCTGGGGCGGCAGCAGCCGCGCCGCCGGCAGCAGCAGCGGCGTCGCCAGCAGCATCCCCTGCTGTCCCCTCCCTGGCTCAGCTGTCCTCCCTGCCAGCGGCGCCCGCCGCCGCCGCCGCAGCAGCAGCAGGGGGGCCGGATGTCGCCTCAGCGTTCAGCCTGTTTGGTGGCAGCAACCCGCTGATGTCAGCGCTGGGCGGCGGGCCCACCAGCGGGCACGGAGGCAGCAGCGATTTGATGCTGGCTGGGATGGGTCAGGAGCCGTCCGGCAGCTTGGACTCTGGCGGTGGCCTGGGCGCCTTTGGCGGCAGCGGCAGCCTCTTTGGCCCCGGCATGTTTGTGCAAGGGCCAGCTGCTGCTGCCGACTCTCAGCTCCTTCTCATGCAGCAGCAGCAGCAGCAGCAGGGTGCGGCGCAGGGGTCGCTGGCGGCGGCACAGCAGGGGCAGCACGCGCAGCAGGCACAGCAGCAGCTGCAGATGCCCATGAGCCCCGGCCAGCTCAGCAGCCACCTCAGCAGCATGCCTCAGTCGCCGCTGATGCTCAGCCCGCAGCCTCCGCGCCTGTCCCTGGGCCCGCACTCACCCTCCTCGCTGCCCTTCCACTCGAGCGGCCTGGGCAGCCCCCTAGGGGACCTGCCGCTAGGGGTGAGCAGCCCGGCGGCAGGCGGCGAGCGGGGCCTGGATCTCCCGGGCCTGGCCGCTTTCCAGCACCATCTGCATCAGGCAGGCGCCGCTTTCAGCAACGGAGGAGCCACCGGTGGGCTGCCCTTTGCCGGCGGCTCCCTGCTTGGCGGTTTTGGGGGGCTGGGGCCGCACGCCGGAGGCGGCTTTGGCGGCGGCGGGCTTGGCCTGGGGGGCGCTGTCAGCGGTACCAGCAGCAGTACCATCAGCGGTACCGCCAGCCGAATGGAGGACTGGTCAGACCTGCAGCAG
Organism: Chlorella sp. ArM0029B; assembly: GCA_002896455.3. Taxonomy (NCBI): domain Eukaryota; kingdom Viridiplantae; phylum Chlorophyta; class Trebouxiophyceae; order Chlorellales; family Chlorellaceae; genus Chlorella; species Chlorella sp. ArM0029B. Next base: position 273,262 of record JTEE01000205.1, on the reverse strand, counting down.
CAGCTGCCTTCCGACTTGGGGGCAATGCTGGGCTCGGATCCCTTGCTGCAGCAGCACTCTCCCCAGCACTCGCCGCTGAAGCCGGCGCCGGCACCGGCGGGGCCCGACGCTGGCGGCAGCGGCGGTGCGCTGTACGGCAGCGCAGCGGCGCATTGGTTCTGAGGTGCCCATGCGGCTGCTTCCTGTGCTGAGGCAGCGCTTGCATGGATGTTGTCATGTTGGAAGCGGGGTGTTGACTCTGTAAGCTGAACTCATCTTGTGTTGTCCGCTGGGCTTGGCTGCGCGGCTTGCACCAGTCAGTAGGTGGAAAGAAACAGGGCTGGAGCACGGACCAATGTGGCCATAACTGCTGCCGCTGCCGCTGAGCGGGCTAAGGGGCAGGGGTGAGGCCCCTGGGCGACCTAGGGTTGTCAAGACCTAGGGTTTTATAAAGTGCCTGTCAGAGGTCGCTAGGTGTAAGAAATGAGGTTTGCATTGAACGGACCAACTGACCAAGGCAACAGCGTTAGCGTTAGCCCAAAACTTTAGCGTGCATGCGTAATTGCATATTTTTAGAGTTTGTGTGGGATGGGCAAATTGAACGAGCATCGTCATTTCTTAGCAAAAAAAGAGCCTATTGTCCGCTGGCCCGCATCCGGCTGCTGTTGTTGCTGCTGCTGGTTGGCTTGCTTCTGCTTGCCGCCGGTACCCTTGCGCTGGTGTGCTGGCTGACGCCTTTGCAGCTCTTCGGCCGCTATTCCACGCTGCTCCGCCACCTCTGCCCTTCCCGCCTGCTCGGTGCCATGCTGCTCGGTGCATGCTGAGTGGTCGCCTGCTGCCGCTGCTGCCTCCCCTGCATGGCGCGTCCTCTTCTGCCGCTGCTCCTCCCCTCTGTCCTCCTCTGTCTCCTTTGCCCCATCTGCTCCTCGCTGCTCAGCTGGTTGGGCAGCCGCGTCAGTGGCTTGCCCCCCTGCTGCCGCTGCCGCTGCCGCGCCGCCACCGCTGCCCGGTGCTGCCTGCACCGCTGTGCCCGCTTTGCTTGCCATGCTGCCAGCACCGCCGCTCTTGCCTGCTTCAACAGACCGCTTCCGCCCTGCCGCAAACATGTTGGCGATTCGGTTGGGAGGGTTGAACCGGCGATCGAGGCGCTGCCAGTGCTGGCAGGGAGGGTGCGGCGACAGTGGGGGCAGGTCCCGAAACTCGACTTGTATGCCTGCAGTGGAAGGGGAGGCAAACGGGAGCGTTGGCGTGGCAGGCGGGCACTGGCAGGCAGGGCCAGGCAGGCGGGCACTGGCTTGCATGGTCAGGCATGCTAATGGGGGCAGGCGACCACAGGTCTAAGACAGGTTGCCTTGGAGCCCGGGACAGGTGCAGCACAGCGCAGCGCAGCAGGGGCAGCATGCACATGACCTCTGGCAGTCACTGCACAGCTGTCAGCCGCCTTGAGCATGCTTCTTCCAGCCCCTGTTTGAACCCCAACCGAAGGCAACAACACACATTTTGTTTTGGAAAAGGACTCTCAGCCTCATCCCACAACCCAACCCAGCGGTGCACATGCCTGCATGGTCGCTCCACTTGGGGGGCAGAACCTCGGCAGACAGCACCTCACAAGAGACCACTCGGCCCAGCAGGCCTGGCGTGCACAGCACATAGTCAATGCGCAGGCCCTGCAGGGATGTTCAGGATACAAGGCAATGATAAGGTGGGGTCAGGGGGAGCAATGCCAAAGGCACCAGTGAGGTACCAGGCCCAGCAGGCAGGTGTCTTAGGGATGGAGGCCAGCTGGTGATCGAAAGGAACGATGTAAGCCAGTGCTTGTGGGCAGTGTGGTGTCCCGTGCTGGCGAGCACAGCACAGGAAGCAGGTGCACAGAGCAGTGCGCGGGCGCTGCATGCATGGGGAAAGTGCCGGCCTGTGGCGCAAGTGGGGGCCGAGCATGGAGCTAGTGTGTTAGAAAGCGCCGCGCCAGCCAGCCGGCCAGGCAGAACGCGAATAGCAGACACGGCAGAATAGCCCGCCCTTGAGCTGCCAGTCCTGGCACCCGCCCACATGCCCCAAGAACTGTCCCTGCTTTGGCTCCACAGTCCCACTCACTTGGGCTGTCCCTGCCTTGGGCCCCACAGACACCCACACTTGGGCTGTCCCTGCCTTGGCTCCACAGACACACACACTTGGGCTGTCCCTGCCTTGGCTCCACAGACACACACACTCACGTGGTTGAATGCACGGGCGGACGTCTTTTCGTGCCACACCGTGTAGGTGCTGCCCTCCTCGGGGTGCAGGCGGCGCCACACGTCTGCATGGTGCAAGGGGGGTGGAGAGGGCGAGGCACGGCGTCACGGCCAGTGCAGGCAGAGGGGCTGCTGGGCCATTTGGCGAGAGATATGTCGCCAAATTGACTCATTTGACAATTTGACAAAGTGACTCATTGAGCATTCAGTCATCCGTACATTCACTTCACAGCGCTGCAGCAACACACAAGTGTGCGGTGGACGGCAAGATCCTTCAGTGAACACTCCTCAGGGGTTGCAGCCCTAGGTTGCTGCCAGGTCAGCGAGGATCTATTTTACAGCCCGAGAGCGTGAAAACTGAGGAAGCCAGCAGGAATTTAAACCACAGGCACCAGTCGGCTTCCGTACATGCCAGGTCAGAGCACAGCGCCGCCTGCTCCTCTTCACCGCACAGGTGCAATGAACCCAGAGCGGGATGGGATCAAAGTGTGCACTGGGCTGCCCCCCAGCTAGCTCGCGCTGTGCTGCGCCCGAGCATGTTGGCTGTGGCATCACGTAGCTGCCAGCCAGCGGGGCAGCACAGCACTGCCTGTCCCTCCTCACAGCATTGCTTTGTACCTCAGATCGACAGTAAGATAATCGACATTGCAGCAGCCCTCATCACCTGTGTAGCTGTCAGTCAGCGCGCGCAGCGCCGCCAGCTCCTCTTGTCCATACATGTTGCTGAAGGTGCCCAGGGCTGGGTGCACATCTCGGGGTTCTGCCGGCACATTGAAGTCACCGACAAGCAGAACCTGTACAGGCAGGGAGTGAGCCGAAACAGGGCTAGGTCGAGGTGCATTACAAGGTAAGGCGTGCGCGTGTGTACCGTGCCCGTGGGGGGAAGGATTGCCCCCGGCGGACTTAGCTGGGATGTTGAAGGCGCGCACGATCAGCACCGAGCAAGAGAAGGGATGTGGGCAGTGTGGGCAGAGGCAGCGAGAGAGGGGGGCAGCAGGGGGAAGGGAGGAGGGGATTGCGGCGAGGAGGGGCAAGGGATGGCGCAGCAGCAGAGCGCTTGGCGGGCTGCAGCCCACTGCACGCTCGGCACTGGCGCTCCTGCCCTCAGCTGGCTTTCCACCCGCCCTGCCGCCTGCACCTCGGCATGCATGCCATCCTTGCCACATGCCAAGCCTTCTCTCCCGCCCAAGGGGACTAGGTCCGGCAAACCCTCCCACCCAGCTCCACCCATGCTGCCTGCTCACCTGTCTTTCAGCTGGTGCCATCACGTCACACTTTGCATGCACAACTCTAACCACACATGTATGAAAGGGCCTCTCCCGCCTCGGGGCAATGCCCGCTGCCCTCCCCCATGCACATGCCTCTCACAGTTGGCTGCCACACCCTCCCAAGCCTCTGCCCTGCCCTCCAACGCCGCTGCTTTCCCCCTCCCCCATGCATATGCCAACCTTGCGGGCCCCAGCCGCCAGCCGGCGATGCAGCTGCTCTGCCCCTCTAACGCTGTTGCCCCCCCCTGCCCCCAAGCACATGCCTACCTCGCGCCCCGCTGCCGCCAGCTCATCACACTTGCGCTTGAGGGCCTCCAGAAAGCGCAGCTTGTACGGGAGGCGGGGGCGGTCAGGCGGGTCGCCAGCATTGGGCACGTACACGTTGACCTGATGCAAATAACAAGATGGAGGAGAGGCACATGGTCAGTGCCACAATTTGCCAGGCGAGGGTCGGCAGGTGCACACAAGTTTTAGTGAGAGCGTAGCACAACACAGCGGGTTCAGCGCAGCGTGGCACAGCGCAGCAAGTGCAGCGTGGCAGAGCACAGTACAGCAAGTACAGTTTGTGGCACAGCGTGGTATAGGGTTGGGCACGTAGACGTTGACCTGATGCGAGCCATGAGGTGGTGGGGACACACATGCTCAGCAACAACGCGGCAGGCGAGGCGCGGCAGGCGCCCCACATCTCACTGGCAGCAGAGAGCAGCGCAGCGCAGCGCAGCGCAGCGCAGCGCAGCGCAGCACAGCGCAGCTCACCAGCACGAAGTGGCGGTGGTCGGTGATCAAAACTCTGCACAGCACAGCATGGCACAGCGTGGCACGGTGAACACAGCACGGCACAGCACGGGATTACGGGACATGCATGGCGGTTGTGGGCGATCAGCGCCCTGCACAGCACACAGCACAGTGCACAGCACGGCTCGCCGCACGCTCATGTTCAGTGATTATAGCAGGGCATGCACCACCTCCCTGCTGCCCAACTGCCTGCTTCCCGGCCTGCCATTGCTTGCCCTGCTGTGCCCGTGCACCCCACCACCCTTCCCAGTCAACGTCTCAGTCCTCACCGTCCCCGGCCTCAAGGCACCCTGGCTCCCACCTGCTGCTGCCTCGCCGTCCCTGGCCTCAAGGCACCCCACCTCCCACCTGCTGCTGCCTCTACCGCCACCCGCACCACCTGCCTCCCAGATGACACCTCCCTCGTTCAATCTCCCTGACCCAAGGCACTGCAGCCACCCCGCCCTGCTGCTGCTGCTGCTGCTGACGGCCCTTCTTTCGCCACCGGCCTGCCCCACCTGCGCTCGGTGTACAAGTCCCCACCCTCCTTCCCAACCCGCGCACCAGACCACAATCACCCCTTTGCTGCGGCCCCTCTGCCCCTCATCCGGCCCCATGTTCCGCCCCAAACCCATCGGTCCCAAACGGCTGCAGGCCCCTCATTCGCCCCCTCACCCGCCCCAACCCTGCCTCAATCTCACCAGTCCCAAATGGACCCATCGCCTCACCCTCCTCACTCTCACCGCATTCCTCAATAACTAAAGCCGCACCTGCCCTCCCTGTCAAGATCTCCGCCCTCCTGCTCCCCAGGAGTCCCCAGGCAGTCGGCCTCGCAGCCAAGGGGCGCATACGCCTCTGCTGCATACGTGGTCACTCCGGAGTAGCCCTTCTTGTCCCTGCGTGCAATGTGAGAGAAGCTCGCTTGTTGCTGATGTGGCCAGGCCGGCTCAGATGGGGAGGGGCGCTCTTTAATTGTGACGGCGGCAGGGTTGGGTCAGATGGAAAGCGGGGTGCCAACAGCGGACGCACGCTGTGGTCGCATCGTGCAAGTGTTGCGGCGCAGCGACTGCGCAGCACGCCACTGGCCACCGCACATTGCTGCTCGCTCATTGCAAAGGGACCCGCAACACTCCGGCCTAGCCAGGTTTGCTGCCAGTCCAGTACAGCACAGAGCCGTTCCACCTGGTCACACCCTCACTCCCTCCGATAAGCACACAAACAGGGAGGGCCACGCTCTCACCGCGAGATGGCCCAGAAGCTTTGGTAGCCCTCCACACACACCAGCTCCTTGGTCAGCTTCTCATCCAAAACCTTGGACTCCTGCGGGGCAGCAAAAGGACACCAACACGTAGTGAAGCACTACTAGCAATGCAGTGTGTGAAAAACTGAAGCACTACTAGCAGTGAAGTGTGTGAAAAACACAAACACACAAGTGAAGCTTGCTACTCCACCAAGCAGAATGCAGCAGCTTCTCACCAGAACCTTGTCTCTGCCAGGTCACCACATGCACACCGAAAATTCAGACAAGCCTGCTGGATTACACACAGCGCCACAACCCTGACTACTGTGCCAGGCGGGTGCCGGCTATGCTCATGCCTATGCCCATGGGAGCGTGTTGGGCGGTGGGCGGTGGGCAACGGGCAGGGCAGCAGGAAGGGCCACAAAACACCAGGCAGCCCAGGCGGTGGACCGATGGGCAGAGTGGGAAGCAAACTGTGTCGTGGCAGAAGTAAGGGCTTGCGGCACATTTTGGTAAACCAAGACATCAGATCAGGCAGCCCCGTGACGGCAGCGCAGCTGTGCCAAGGCAACGCATGCCTGGAGGTCCCGCCACCGCACCTGCAGGCACATTATGTCGATGCCGTGCTCCTGAAAGAAGCCGCCCCAGCTGCCATACTTGAGCACGGCGTTGCGTACGGTGGGCACCTGCGGCGGCAGCAGCAGCGGTGAGTGGAGCTGTGCATAGCGGCGGCAGCGGCGGCAGTGGCGGCAGCAGTGGCGGCGGCGGTTTAAAGGGGCCGCGGCCGCCATCGCGGGCAGCATGCATTGCGGCGACCTCGTGGCCACCCACCAAACTGTTGATGTTCCACACAAGCAGCTTCATGGGGAAACTTTGTGTTCAGATGTTTGAGCAGCAGCTCCTCCGCCCCTCCTCTGGCGCGTGTCTGACCTCTGATTGTCTGTAGGTCCCGGCCGATCACCCGTTTCCTTTCTCCGACCCGTTTTTTTTCTGCCGACGCCCAGCTGGCAGGCAGTACCGGCCGCACAGCTAGATTGGCCCACCCTTACAGAAGTGCGCCCACCCAGCTATGTGCAGACATTTTGTAATGTCCTGAGCAAGTCTGGGCACGGTTACAGGAAATGGCCCCACTGTCGGTCCGAAATGTGGTTCTCGTCGCAAATCTGCTGCTCTCAGTGGCCATGGTGCGATGCGCTGTGAAGTGTCCCGTTGTCGAGGTGAGCGCGGGAAGCAGGACGGGAGCCCCAAGCGCCCATGGCCTCCGTTTCAGGTTCCGCCTTTGCTCATTTTGACGGCGAGGCAACACACACGCGATCACAGTAGATGTTCAAGCGCCGAATCGGTGGCCTAGGGGTACCTGTGACACATTGGACCGCCGCCGCCACCGCCGAGTAGGCGCCGCCGCTCGCCTCGGCCGCTGCCCACGCCCTCCACATGCCGCCTTTGCAGCTGGATGGCAGCTCCAAAAGCTTCCAGCTGGGGCTGTTTGACCCCAGGGCTGCTGCCTCGGCACTCGGTCCTCCCCCTGCCAAGTGCCCACCGCCTGGCAAGGTGCCCGCTGGCTCCAAAAGCCCCTTTTGGCTGGGAGCAGCTACCGCCGCATACCAAGTGGAGGTGAGGAGAGAGGAAGTGCGGGGCAGCGAGCAGCAGGCAGCGCTGCCAACAGTGCCCTGAGCCCTGTAGCTCACACGCCGCCCGCCCCACCTGCCCGCCCGTCTCGGACAAATAGAGCACCACCCGCCCGTCTCGAATTGATACAGCAAGCTCAAAAGACAAAGAGAGCGGGACAAAGAGAGCGGGACAAAGAGAGCTGGATGTGGGGTCTGTGTACCTTTTGGGGGACGGGCCTTTTGGGGGCCAGCGATGCGGCGATGTGGCAGGTACCCTGTGCTTAATATGAGAGCCGGCAATGGCACCCTGATGCCCGCCCTCACCTCAGCTCGCCCTGCTGCTGTGCCTGCTCAGCTCGCCCTCCTGCCCTCTCACCCCTCCTGCCAGACCTGCTCGTGACCCCACCTGCCTTCATTAGCCCTGCTGCCTTGCTTGCTCCTGATATCAGGGGGCGGCGGCAGAGGGCGGCCGCACCCCCTCCATCTGGGATGTGTTTGCCAAGACCCCTGGCAAAGTGTTGAACGGAGACAACGGGGACGTGGCAATCAACTTTTACCACCGGTGCGTGCGCTGTGGTGGCTGGCACCTGGGTGCTCAAGTGCTTAAGTCCCCTATAGATGTGTGTGTGTGTGCGTGTGTGTGTGTTTGCCTGGCAGAGGGTCACGGGTGGGTGCCCCACGACCGGGCTTGCCCACCCAAGGGTCCGGATGGTTCTGGCATGCCACACACAGCAGCTTCCCCGCAGCTGCCGCTGCTGCGCTGCTCTGGGCCCTGAGTGCACTCCATGGACCAGTCCACAACTGCTGGCCTCCACCTGGGCTCATGGCGAGTGTGGCAGGGTCCGGTTGGGTGATAGTTTCGCCTACCCTCCTCTTCATGTACTGTGCGCCCACCCTCCACACACTCTCTATGCAGCACCCTCACCCACCCTTTCCCTCCCCTCCTGCCTCGTTCAGCACCCCTTGCCCACCCCTTGCCTCCCCTCCTGCCTCACTCAGTACCCCATGCCCACCATTTCACTTTCCTCCTGTCCCCCGCAGCACCCCTTGCCTCGCCTCCTGTCTCGCTCAGCACCCCTTGCACCCCTTGGCTCGCCTCATGTCTCACCCACAACCCCCACCTACCCCTGGCCTTCCCTCCTGTCACCACACCCGCCTGTAACCCACAGCACACCCGCCTATCCCTTGCCTGGCCCCTCTTGTCACTGACAGGTACAAGGAGGACATCATTGCCAAGATAATGCCCCGCGCTCCCGTTGAAAAGTTTGGTTGGATACAAACCTATCTTCTTCTTCTTCTTCCTCTTCTTCTACAAACCTATATTCCCCCCTATACTTCTTCTACAAACCTATATTCCCCCCTATACTTCTTCTACAAACCTATATCCTGTCCCCCGCAGGTACAAGGAAGACATCTCCCTCATGCGCTCCCTGGGCCTGCGCAACTTCCGGTTCAGCCTCTCCTGGACCCGCCTCTTCCCAAACGGAACCCAGGCGGGGCCCAACCCGGTGCGTGGGGCGCAGCAAGGGGACGGCAGGGGCGAGGGGAGGCAAAAGCGCTCCTGAGGCACTGCGCCGCATTTGCTCAGCTCGTGCGCAGCAAGGGGACGGCAGGGGCGAGGGGAGGCAGGAACGCTCGTGTAGCACTGCGGTGCATGTGCTCAGCTTGTGCGCAGCAGGGGGACAGAAGGAGCGAGGGGAGGCAAGAGCGCTCCTGACACACTGCGCCGCATGTGCTCAGCTCGTGCCCAGCAAGCCCGCGCCGTGCACCGTGCATGCCTGGTTAGAAGATGCCACGTGCCTTGACGCTGGAGCGTGCATTTCACACACCGTCCGGGTTTTACTAGCTGTAGCAAAGCGACAGCCACTTCACTGGTATTGTGCATGCAGGCAGGGCTCCGCTTCTACAACAGAGTCATTGATGAGCTGAAGGCAAATTGCATCGAGCCGCACGTCACGCTGTGAGTGCTGAGGGGCGGCGGCAGGCAGCAGCATGCCTTTTGGGCAGAGAAGCTGCAGAAGCGCAGCGGCAGCGGCAGCGCTCAGCGGGCAGATAGGCTGGGCAGGTAGGCTGGGCAGATAGGCTGCCAGCGTCGCGGCCTGCTGTGCCCTGCCCGCAAGCCATCCTTTCAACAAGTGTGGCGCTTCTTTTGCCCACACTCAGTGGCACGCCAGTCATCTGCCCTCCCACCGCATGTGCAGCTGCCATGTCTGCTGCTTGCGCAGCCTGTGTGTGAGAAGCATTGCTTTCCAACCAACCGTTTCTGACACGCATGCACCCGTGTTCTGTGCTTGTAGCTACCATTGGGACTTCCCGCAGACCCTGTACGAGCAGTATGGAGGGTGGATTGATGAGAGGGTGATTGACGACTTCACCGCCTATGCTGAGGTAGGTACCCGCAGTACCACCAGTACCTGTTGCAAGCTGCGCAGTACTGCGCGGCCCTGTGTGCAGCAATGGCGCCCTCTGCGTACCTATGGCCAGGACGGTGTGCAAGCAGCGCATGGCAGCGCCTGCTGCGCCCACCCTCCTCACAGCTGCTGCACTCCATTGACCTGCATCCCACATCCTGCCTGCTGCGGCGTAGGCTGCATTCGACTTGTTTGGCGACCGAGTGAAGTACTGGTTCACCCTGAACGAGCCGGAGGTGTTCTGCATCCAGGGGTACCAATTGGGTGAGAAGGTTGAAGGAGACCCAGCCAGAGTCGCAGCAGTCTCATGCTCAGAAGGCTCCAGCTTGGGAGGCTGTGCTGTGCTGTGCTGTGCTGTGCTGTGCTGTGCTGTGCTGTGCTGTGCTGTGCTGTGCTGTGCTGTGCTGTGCTGTGCTGTGCTGTGCTG
>JTEE01000205.1:230396-259577 GCA_002896455.3 Chlorella sp. ArM0029B | reverse complement strand
AGGATTACGTGTGGTGTGAAGCCAGGGTGGGGTGAGCTGGCGTGTTGTGTGGAGCTGGGGTGGGGTGGGGACGGGAGGGCAGTGCGGTTGTAGGGCAGGTGGGGCATGATTACTTGTGGTGTCAAGCCAGGGTGGGGTGGAGGTTGTGGGTGGGAAGGCAGGGCGGTGGTGGGGCGGATGGGGCTTGACGTTGGACATGCGGCATGAGGTGGGCAGAGGTGAGCATGAGGTGGGCAGGAGGTGGGGCAGGAGGTGGGGCACTTTGTGGCGGGGGGTACCAGCTGGGGCCCAGCTTCTTGCTTGCCACGTGTGTGGGGCTGAGCTGCCATGCCTGCATGCCACACCCATGCCCGAGCCGCCTCCATGCGCGTGCACGCCATGTCCCTGCCCTTCTCGCCTGAAGGACTAAATTACAGCCCGAGGGCATGGGTTGATATCAGCCTAGGAAGCCGCCACTGGCAGGAAACCAAGCCAAAGCCACCAGTCAGCTTCCATGCCATCTTGCCTGCATCACCCACCCCGCTGTTTGCCATGTTTCCTTCCCCTTCAGGCCTACTTTGCCTGGAGCCAGTTTGACAATTTTGAGTGGGCAGACGGCTACTCCAAGCGCTTTGGCTCCGTGTATGTCGACTACTCCGCTCCCACACTGGACCGCCACTATAAGGCATCCGCATTCTGGCTGTCCAACTGGTTTGGCCTGTCCAACATATCCGCACCCCCAGGCAGCAACGCAAGCAGCGGCGGCGGCAGCGGCGGCAGCAACGCCACCAGCGGGGCAAGCGGGGGCACGCCAACGGGTGCACCGGCCGCCGCGCTGCCAATGGCCAGGCAGCCTGCACAGCCCACGGTTGCCCCGCTGGCTGCACCGACAACCACCTCACCCTCTGCACCTGTAGCTGCACCGACATCCGGCCCAAGTGGCACTGAAGCCCCCGCCCCAGCGGGCACAGGAGCGCCCGCCGACAGCCCCACCGGCGGCCAGGCCACAGCCGCCGGCGAGACGCCCACATCTGGTGCTAAATGACGGTGGGAGGCGGCTGCTGACGGGGCACTCAGGGTTGGGGGCGCTGCGGGAGGCGCGGGCCCGGGGTGCAGCCAGCGGTCGCCGACAACGTGGATGCAGAAAAGGAGGGCAAGAGGAGGATATATCCTCCTTCTATGTAAGAGGTGGCCAGAGTAAGCCGGAGGAGGCAGAGCAGCATGAGGGTGCAGAAGAGGGAGGGCAAGAGGAGGATAAGAGGTGGCCGGAGGAGGCAGGGCACCGTGTGGAGCTGTAGGAGTGTGCGTCTGCAGGGAGCCCATGCTCCTTGCCACTGCTGCTGCCGGCTGCAAGCTGTTTTAGCAACCGCCGGCCGACGCCCTGTGCACGTGGCAATTCTGTCACCAATCCTGCATGTCAAATTGCAATTCTGTCACCAATCCTGCACGTCAAATTGCAATTCACTTGCTCCGCCTTCAACTTTTCTTCCGTGTGTGCCCTCTTCTGTTCACTTGCAAAGGCAACTGCACGACCGTCACAGTGTGAATTGAGGCAACCCCAGCACTGCATGACAGCACAGAGAGATGACCTGACATGTGAGAGCTTCACGTACGGCTGTAGTGTGGTCTGCTCGCATTTTGGTGCATGCCAGGCTGGCACGCAACATCGCGAAGTGTGTCTGCATATATAGCACGCGTCCACACGTGCACTTGCTACCTCCTCAGCGCTGCTCTGCGGTGTGCGTCGGTGCGCGGCCTGCCGTGCCGTCCTCGCAGGCTGATGTGAACCGAGTGGTGGTGCCAGCCAGCGGTGAAGGCAGGCGCAGGTGGCTGGTCGGCCTGCCCTGGGGCTGGGGAAGGGAACCGGAGCTGACAGGGGGGAGTGGGGGAAGCGACGCCAGCAGAGGGGGCTGGGGCGTGTCTGTTCCCGCCGTTTCTGCTGGCACCACTGCCACCTGCTCCATCGCTGCGTCCGCTGCCGCTGCCGCTGCCGCTGCTGCCTTCGTCGCCGGCCCTGCCTGTGCTCACAGGGTTCTCGTTGCTGCCTCCGCGCACCAGGCTGCCAGGGATCGCAAATTGCATGAACAGCCACCTGCTCTCCTCGGCAGAGATTTCGCCTGGCTGTCGGCTGGCGCGCCCGGCGGCAGCCGCTGTATCATGCCATGCTGTCGCAAAATGCTTGCCACTTGCGCCTCCTCTGACAACTGCTCGTGCTGCCACTGCGGCCACTGCTGCCACTCTTGCTGTGGGGGTTGCAACGGCGGCCAATACTGCGGCCACTGCCCCTCCCCGTCTGAGGCGGCAGCATGGCCCCCTCCAAAGCCAGCCCCTGGCACGTGCTCTGAATCTGATTCCGAATCTGGGTCGCTCGTGCTCTGCTGTAGACCAGCCGGCAGGTGCTGCACTCGCTGCAAGGGGGCAAACAGGATGCCGCTGGCAGGCGGCCAGCCACGAAAGGGGCGCAGCGGCGGAGGCTGCTGGCTGCTGCCAGAGGTCCTCCATCCGGCAAAGGGACGCGGTGGCGCGAACACTGGGGCAGCTCTGAAGGATTCTGGCGCGTGCAGCGGGTCATGTCTCCTTGGTTCTAGCTCGGCAGCCCCAAGCTCAAGGCGTGCCGACTGAAGGCGCGCTGGCTGGTGCGGCAGGTGCACTGCCAGGGCCGACTGACTTGCAGGCGGGGGCAGCTGGGGAGGGGCAGCTGCAATCTCTGCCCTCCGCTCTGCTACCTGGGCGCCTGCTACCGCCTCGACGGCTGCCTTGAGGCGCAGGCAGATGCCGGGCATGCCTGGGGGCAGCAGCTGGCGGCACACCGGGCAGGCGGCATTGCTGCGTGCCACCCTCCACTCCCGATAACAGAGGAGGCAGAAGTCGTGGCCACAGGCGCCTGCGACATCGCGGGGCAGAGCCGAGATGTAAGTAGCAATTACAGGGTCTATTAGGCACCAGGGGAGGCAGGTGGAGGCAGGGCGTGCCTGCCGAGGCCCATCAGAGCAGGCGGGTGCCCGCTCGACTCCCTTGCTGCTGGCACCGCCTAATGCAGCTAGCTAGCTCAGTTCCTTGGCGCTCCTGCCCTCCACCCCCACCACCGCTTTCTTGAACTCACCTACTACTGGGTCGACCAGCACGTCTGCACAGATGCTGCAATTGAAGTCCACATTTGGCCCTGCAGCATGTGACGAGCAGGCACGAGTGTTGTGGGACAGGCGCGGGGTGGAAGGAAGCAGGTGAGAGTCGGGCAGGATGGGGCAGGCATGACCGTGTATGTGGGCCGCCGTGCTGTTTACGATGCAAATCTGGGTTGCTGGCCTGCTCACCCTCAGCGCTGGGATGGTCGCTGCCCGCTCCGCCGGGCTGCCCGTAAGCACCGCCGCCGCTGTCCATCTTCTTTCCGCTGAACTACCGGTGGAAGCGCGCTGTTCACGCGCGAGAGTAAATACAGGGGGTGCGCCTTCACGCTGCGCGCCGGCCGAATCACGGGACAGGCAAAGCGACAGGCAAAGACGCAGCGCCCGAGGCGGGCGACAGCGAGTGCCGCACAGGAGGCCCGCGGCAGCCTACGAGGCTTTATCGCAGGAATCGTGCATATGCAAAAGCGACGAGGTGATCACGAACAGCCTAGACACTAGGGGACTCTTCCACCGCCAGGTGGCCGCTGACGCGTGTGGTTTGTGCTAGGTATTCGCTGTGTGGCCGCCCTTCTCCAGGGATCAGATGTTGCCTCAACACATGGCTCGTGACGTTCACTCCAATGGCACTTAGCAGAGGTGGTGGCGCACATTGCTTCCGGTTCACTGCGGGCGGCGCCTCGCCCGCCTGGCACCGCCACTGTTGCCAACCCAGCAGATGACCTTTCCGGTGGTTCAGAGGCACCAAAATGCGCACAAGTACGGTCGTCTTCTTGTGTGGTCTGTCTGCATAAGTCAGGTCGGACTACGCGCTCGGAGACGGGTCCTTGGGCAGCGCCCTCTTCCCTCCAGCCCTTCCTCTCTCCACCCAGGCAGCAGGTAGGCACACCCTAGGGCAGGGGCCCAGCCCGTTCTAGGGCTTCCCCACCGCGGGTCAGGTCGCTAGCAATCAACGCCGAGCTGCAAAGCGTGGCCAGCGGCCTGCAGTGGAAGCAGCACGTGCAACAACAAGTGGACGCGCCCACGCCCAGACACCTCCCCATGTGCAACGGCTGCAGCAAGTTGGCTGTGGGCCTGCGCAAGTGAGCAGGACTCCGGATGCGGATGCCGCAAGGCGCAGTACGTGAGTGCCACCGCTGTCAGCCATCTTGCAATGCGTGAAGCTAGCAGCACTGCCAGTGCTGGTTGCTGCGATGGTGCCGGCGGTTTCCAAAGTGCATCTCTTGCTCGCACATGATGCTAGCCATATTCCAAGGTACGCCACGCCTCTGCCTCCTATGCTGCATCCTGCTGTCTTATACTGTCTGCACTGCGTGGCCCGCGGATAATTTGTGAATGTCAATGATGCTTGCAACCCTCACGGAAATCAAGGGTGGCAACAGGAAGGAGATGGTCGGCGAAGCAGTAACTGACGCAAGGGGTGGAGACAGCAGGCATGGAGATAGGTGAAGAGAGGAGCGGCGTAGGGCAGTGGAAGGACTCGAGAGCACGTGTGCGCAGGGCGCTGCGCCAGCTCAGCGGAGTACAAAAAAAGGCCCGTAGGCAAGGGCCAGAGGGATGCCGGTCGGCTGCAGGGAGGCGCACGCAGGTCGCCTCGTCGCGCCCCACCGCTCGTGCACAGCACCCCGCCCCTGGCAGAAGCACTGAACCGCCACTTTGCCTTGCCTGCACGCTCCCCAGCCGCAGACCATGGCAAGCTTGGCACCAACATGCTTGGCGGCAAAGGTGGGAGATGCGCCGCCTTCATTTGCATTGCCGAGCAGGCTGAATTGGCGGCGCCGCTGCGGCGCTCCTGCCCATGCCGCGCCCCGCCTGCCCTCATGCCGCCTCAACCTGTGCCTGGCTCTGACAGCAGCATACAACCCTCTTCCCTGCAGGCGCACCGGCGACACGCGGGCAGCGACGCATGCTGCTGGCCCCCGCCAATGCGACGCCAGCGGGAGACGAGCGCGGAGACAGGCAGTCTTCGCCGCCAGCACAGCCGCCCGCGCCCCTCTATGGCCCTTTGAGCAAGAAGCAGAAGCAGCTTATGGTGAAATTTGCACTGCTGGGCTTGGCCCCCATTGCCTGCGGAGAGTACAGTTTCGCCGCCGTGTACTTTCTGTTTGGTGCCTATACCTTCATTGTGACGCCCCTGCTGGCGCGCAAATACTTTGGTTGAGGCCCACTGCCCAGGGGCGGTAACGACCTGCAGAGATTGGGTGCCCGTTCTGACTCGCTCGAGGTAGCTGTTGATGTCCCGATATGTCGTCCTCTCCCATGGGGCGCATGAATCTGCTCCGCCTGCACTCATGTTCCTGACCCCAATTGCATCAAAACGCACGCTGTGCACCCCACAGCACACCAGCGCTCACAACTGTGCTCCTGCACAACACCCAACTCCCTCCACTGTACGAACGCCGCCCGGGGCCCCCGCCCGCTTGGTCAACTTTGTAACAACAATGTAACAACCTTGTAACACAGCCTCTTTTCCACAAGTACAGGTCACACTCACAGGTCACCCCCCCCCACACACAAGTCAGAACAAGGCACTGCTGCCCCATATGGAGGCGAGGGCTGTACTGCTCCCGCCAGTGGTCCCGCCCTCCCGCATGGCTGTGTGTTCGTGTTACAATGAAAACTGGTATGCCACGTGTGCATCTCTACTTGGTGACCTGCCCCTGTCGACAAGACGTCTTGCATGGCCCCCTTGATCTTCAGAAGCCTCTCCATCTACTGCACCCTCTGCTGTGTCCCTCCATCTGTGTCTTTGTTGCTTGCAGTTTGCGTATGCCTAGGTAGAAAGAAAGGAATCTTTGAAAAACTCGCGTAGGTAGGAGAGTATGAAAAGAGGAAACTTGGTCACCACTTCATGATGAGAGGATCTGTTGCTGCACCCGGGAATGAGTACATAACCAAGAAAACACAGTCAGAAAGCACGGGAGAAACGTAAGCAATGAAGATGGTCACAGCCAATTTTGCTGCCCATGACGCACACTCAGGGTGCCTTGGCTGCTTCGCTGCCTCTAGAGTGTTGCACCAGGGAGGCGCCAGCTGAGCTGGAGGCGCTGCTGTTGCTGCCGCTCCCTTCACTGCTGCTACTGCCGAATGGCGCAGCGTGCGCAGAAAATGGGGAGCACAGCGGCTCTGCAACCGGCTGCGCCGGGGTGGCCAGCTTCTCGGCACCTTCTGCGTTGCCGCCGCTTGGCCACCCGCTGCGGCTGCCCGTGCCCCTGTCGCTGATGCTGGCGCCGGAGCTGCCGCCAAGCGAGCCACCCGCAGCTGCAGAGGACGCATCAGTCTCTGACACTGTGGAGCGGCACTCCACGCGCTGTGCCTGCTGTGCCACGTCAGCATCCACGCGTGCCAGCTCAGCACGCAGGCGTCGCAGGATGGCTGGGAAGCCGGGCCGCCCCGTTGGCTCCTCACCCCAGCACTCTTGCATGAGTTCAGACAAGAAGGGAGGGCAGCCGTCGGGCAGCGGCAGGCGCTGCAGGCGGAGGGGGGCGGAGGGGCAGGCAAATGGGCTGGTGGTGCTGTGCAGTGGCCCCGACCCCTGCTGCCCTACAACACATGCATCCCTTGGGAATCTCGTTTGACAGTTTAATCTGCCACATTCACCTCTCTTTGCGTGAGGGCATGCACGGGGACCGGCGTCCTGAAGCCTCCATCTCCCGATGCCTCATTGCTTACTTACCTTGTCTTCTCACACAAATCTCCCCGCAAATCTCAACAGCAAATAGTAGATAGGTGTGGATCTCCCCCTCGCATGCCGCCTGGCCCACACTTGCTGGATGGGGACCTTCTCTCCGGGCCTCCCCTCTCGCTGACCCTGCCTTCCCTCCCCTTACATCACTTCATTCATTTTGTGCTTGGTTGTAACCCACCATCAGTCAGTCAGTCAGTCCCTTACACCACCTCCTCCTCACCTGCCGCATGACCCCCACTTGGTAGATGACCTGCATGGGCCCCTCCAGCTGGCGCCAAGGCACCTCGCCCGTCAGCATCTCCCAACACAGCACGGAGAAGCTGAAGACGTCCACCTGCCCGTGGGAAGGAAGTCGGGATGAGGAGCGGAGCCTATTTACAGGTTGCTAAGGCCGAGGAGGCAGGGGAGGGGCTCAGCAGCTGGCAACACATCACAGAGAAGCATCTCGATCCATTGGCTGCTTGATCTGCAAAGATCTAGAGCTGCCAAGCCACCCACTCACCTTTTCTGTGATGGGCCGGTTGTCAAACATTTCGGGTGCCATGTAGGCGGGGGTGCCTGCCTGGCCGTGGGCGGTGGACACAAATGTGCGGTCCTTGAACTTGGCAATGCCTGGAGGAGCACACCGGAGAATGCACACTAGGGGCATGTTGACATCAAGCAGTGGGGGTGCATGTGCGTCACGCCTGTTATGCTTGCGATGCGGAAGCTCTCAGTGGGCGGGGCGATGATGTGTTGACAGTGCAAGGGCTGTTTTGTTGGACATGCATCGGCGCCGTTGCATTGTGCACAACACGTGGTGGAGCGCAGCGCAGCGCAGCGTGCAGCACAGCGCAGCGTGCTGCACAGCATGGTGAAACGGCTCTCACCAAAGTCGCACACCAGCGCCCTTCCCTCCAAATCCAGCAGCACGTTTTGCGCTTTGAGGTCACGGTGCACGATGCGCGGGTGCAGGTAGCACATGGCATCCGCCACGTCCGCAGCCACCCGCAGCAGCTCCCCATACGGCAGCGGCCGCCGGCGGCGCCGCTCGCCGGCGACCCCGTGCAGGCGGGTGTGCAGGGAGCCGCCTTGGGCAAGCTCTTCGATGATACAGATGTTGGGGGGGACTGCAGCGGCGGCACAGGGAGGGGGCTCAGGCTAGTGTCACAAGAAGGGGGGCGGGAGAGGCCACGGCCAACTTGAAGCCATACATGCTGGACACATCAGCGGCACCAGGTGCTGGCTGGATGACTGCAGACGGGCAGGCAGCGCCAGGGCAGGGCTGCCCATTCTTACGCAAACAGAGATTGCGAGGCTGCCACGCCCACCCCGCTCAACCTCAAGGCAGGTAAACTTGCCCCATCGGGAAGCCAGCCCAGACTCTGCCCCCACCTTGCCCCTCCTTACCATCCCTCCACACCGCCCCTCCCTACCCCCACCTACCACCCCTTAGTGCCGCCCTTCGTACCGCCCCGTCTACCCGCCCCTGCCTACCACCCCGCCTCCCCTTCCATCCCCCACCTGTGCATGCCGCCAGCAGGCAGGCGATATGTGGGTGGCGCAGCCCCGCCAGCACGCGAACCTCCTGCCTGAAACTTTCCAGCTCCCGGCTGCGGCTGCCACACGTTGTCTGCAGCAGCTTCACCGCCACAGGGCGCCCCTGCCACTCGCCTGCGGGAGGGGCGGGTGCGTTCAATCAATCAATCAATTACATTTCAAGTCCAGGGGGAGACAGCAAGGTCTCATGGGACAGCTGGGGAGTTCAGGAGGCAGCAACCAGAGGGAGGCAGCAACCAGGCTGGTGAGCCAGGCGGGCAGCCGGGTGTTCAGGGTAGAAAGGGCAGGGTTACGTGAAGCGGTGGTGCAGGGCTGCTGCTAACTCTGGGCAGGTGCCGGCGGCACATGGCAGCGGCCACTACCCACCCCACTCAGCCCATCACCCTCACCCCCAGCCAAACATCTGCTCCGGTAGCTGCCAATCTACACCCTGCCCCTCTCTTCCTGACATGGAGCAATACTTGAGGTGGGAGCCTACCCGTCTTCCCAGCCACCCACCTAATTGGCAGACCGTCCACCTCGGCACAACGTGCCAAAAGTGTCGCTGACCCCACCCCACCCCACCCCTCCTCTGTGTGCATGCATCCTCACCACTGCCTGCCCGAATCAAGCACCAGCTCTCCACACAACCAACCACGATCGCACGCACACTCCCACCCCACCCACGCCTGCCCACCTCGGTACACTGTGCCAAATGCGCCGCTGCCCAGCTGATCCAGCAGAACCACCTCTCTCAGCAAATCCTCCTCGCCATTGCCGCCACTCTTGCCGCCGCTGCCGCCGCCAGCGGAGGAGGGGCTGGCATCGCTGAGCGATCCGCGCCCGCTGCCCGTCTTGCCGGCAGCGCTGGGGATGCTGGGGGCTATGGTCACCTGGCAGCGTGCCTGGCCCCAGGCTGCATAGCTACCGCCGGCTGCTGCATCCCCGCCAAAGGCAGCTGGGCCCAAGATGCTGCCCAGAGTGGGGCAGCCCTGCAGGGTGTTGATGCTGCCGCTGCCTGGCGATGAGCTGGCACTGCCCGGGCTGCCTGCCAGGGATGCTTCGGCAGCAAGCAGCTCGGAAGCTTTGCAGGCGGCTGCCCGATCCGCCAGCTCCTGCTGCTGCTGCTGCTGCTGCTGTTGTGTGCGGCGGCGGCGGCGGCGGCGGCGGTGTAAGAGCAGCAGCGCACCTGCCAGCAGCAGCCCAGCAGCTGCTCCCCCGCCACCTGCCGCGGCAGGCACCAACACACTCCTGCTCTTGCTGGCGTCGCTGCCACTGCCACTGTCTGGTTTGATGCTGCCACTGCTGCCTCCGGTTGTCCCAACATCCGGCACAGGCGCGGATGGCACCTGAGGCGCCTGCGGTGGCTGCTCCGGCGGCTGCAGTGGCGGCAGCACAGCTGGCGGCGCAGGCGGAGGGCCCGGCGGCGGGGGTGGCGGCATGGATGGGTCCCAAAGGACCACCCCGCAGCAGAAGTGAGCCCAGCAAGCCTGGCTGGTGGCCCCAGCATCGATGCCGCTTCCGCTCCCTGCCTCACTGCCAAACAGCGGCAGTATGGGTGGCTCTAAGCACTCCCCATATGCCAGGCTGCCCCCTCCCGACACGCTGCACTGAATGCCGTTGATGTTGAGGTCACCAATGCCCAGAGATTGGCCTGCGCTGGGTGGGGTGCCCCCCACGAATGCCGCCTGAGCGAAGAAAGAAAAGGTGCCGCCTCCTGCATGGGATGACAGGAAGGGGGACAGAGGGCAGGGGGTGTGCTAAAACGTGATGGCTAGCAGAGTGCACCAAAGAGATTATGGCAGCGGAAGGCAGCACATTCTTGGACACCAGCCAAGTCCAAGCTTGGCGCTGGCGCTTGGGAAGCTGCTGGGCAGGCAGGCAGCCGGCAGTGGGGCCCGCATGTCTGCCAGTCACAGCACACTCTGCTCCCTGCCACCGCCCTTGCACCACACACCCGGCTACTGCCCACTCCACAGCTGGCTGAGAAGCACGGTGGGGTGCGTGTTCAGTCGACTGGCACGTGCGCGCAAAGGCAGGGCGCAGCAGTTTGCCATGGTGTCATGCGAGCGGCCTCATCCTGCCTCCCTTCGGCGCACCTCCGGGCACGCCATCGCTTGTGAAAGTGTCCACCAGCCTGACCGGGGCACCGTTTGTCGAGCCCAGGGAGAGCGCAATGGCGCCATCCGCCCGGGCCAGCAGGGTGCGCTGGAATTCCTGGAAGCGCCACACCACCTGCCAGTGCAGCAGGTCCAGCTGCACAACGGGGGGGAGGAGGAGGAAGGGGGGAGGAGGTCAGGAAGGGAAGGAAGGTGCTCTGTTTCTTCCAGGGACAGGCAGCGGCATGCCACCTGGCAGTGCGACAGGACGCGGTAGCGCCTGAGCGGGCAGCGCAAGGGGGCAGTGGAGAGTAGGCGTCGCTTGAGGAATACAATACAAAACATGGCAAGAGCTGGCTGTGTAGTCGTGGGAGCAGGAGGAGGGGAAGGTCTGGCATCTTAGCACACGGCCTTTCCCTGCCCAGCTGGCCGCCTGGCGAGTACCCCTCTCTTGAAACGGCTGCCCAAAACTTCTGTGCTGGGGCTGCCCGCGATTGCTCACCTCCCTGTTGTTGGTCAGCGTGACCACGGCGCTGAAGTTGGAAGGTCCCAGGTCTACAACTCGATATCCCAAGTTCAGCTCGCACAGCGGCAGCTGGTCGAGGTTGCCGCCGCCGCTGCTGGCTCCCACGCTGCTGCCTTCGCTGCTGCTGCCTTCGCTGCTGCTGCCCGCTGCAAGAAGCTGCAGCAGCGCTCGCCGACGCATGCTCTCTACTTGCTCTGCTGTCCAGACGACTGGACTGTAGGCATCTGGGCCTGGGAATAGCTCCGCCTCTCCAGGTGGCCGCAGCGCAACATCTGCCCACGTTGCGACGGCCGGCGGCGGCGACAGGAGCAGCGCCACGGCCCAGAGCAGCGCCTGCAGCCGTGCTCGAGGGACGCCGCCGCTGCTGCGACGTCGGCGTGTCATGAATTGCACATTGAAGGGGGGAGGGAGCGCGGGAGCGCTGAGAAGGTGGCGAAGACGGGTGGGCCCCAGCGGGGCGTTGCAGAAACACGCAGGCAAGGTGCTGAAGCGTTGCTCAGCAATCAGGGATGGTGAAAGTCGACGAGCAGACAGTTTGGGGCACAGAGACCTTCTGCACTGAGCATAGCAGGCGAAGCAGAGAGATGGGGTGCGTGAGAACCGTCCGAGTTGCGCCGCCTTACAACGTGCATTCTTTGTCAAGTGCATTGGAGGTCTATTTCTCCCGCCCCCCACGCTCCAACGCCAGCAGGACCAATGGCGAGCGTGGCGAGCCGCTGCGCGCCAGCGGCCGCGCTGCAGCAGGGCGCCGGGCGTTCTGGAACGACGGTTACCGCAGCATGGCGGCCCGCCCCCTTCACCAAGCCGCAGCAGAGCGCCCGGCGGAGCGGCGGCGCGGCGGCGGGCCGTGCCGCCAGGCGCCGCTCTGCAGCCCCCGTCCAGGCCATCCTGGGTGGCCTGGGCGCCTTTTTCAAGAACGATCCCGCAGAGCGCACCCGTAAGGCATACCAGGACCGCGTCAGCCAGATCAATGCGCTGGAGCCCAGCATGCAGCAGCTTTCGGATGACCAGCTGCGGGAGCTGACGACGGCGCTGAAGAAGCGCGCCGCCAGCGGCGAGAGCCTCGACTCGCTCCTGGTGGAGAGCTTTGCGGTGAGGCGATGTGGCAGGTGTATTATGTGGGAGTCGACTGGCCGGCAATGAGCTGCGTGTTGAGCTGGTGTGTGTGAGCAGGGGAGACCAGAGGGTTTGTGGGTGCTGCGTGGAGGTGACTGAGTGTGGTTCCAGAAGCGCGGCGAGCAGCCACCGCCTGGCCAGCACTGTCAGCCTCACCGGACAGCCTTTGCTTGTCCTGGATCTTGCTTGTATCCTTCCCCACGGCATCTTGATGTTTACTGCATGATTGTACCATTCTGTCTGGCCCTTTTTCCTGGCCTTCGTCCCGCACGCCCCCACACCCCCGTCTCCCCCGTCCAACCCTTCCTCCCGCCGCCGGTGCCTGACGCCTGTCCCACCCTTACACCTGCCGCCGATCCGTCTGACTCCTTATTCCTGGAGCGCCCACGATCCTGCAGCTGGTGCGTGAGGCCTCCAAGCGGGTGCTGGGCCTGCGCCCCTTTGACGTCCAGCTCATCGGCGGCATGATCCTGCACGAGGTGCGCAGCCCCTTAGTGGTGGGGAAGTGTAGTTGCTGCAATGTATATGCACTGTTACTAAGGTGGCGGGATTGTCTTAACTTTAGGGTTATTAATGATGCTTTGTTCTTTATTTGTGGTGGGAAGAGGGGCCTCTGCCTGGGGCTTGTGGTAATGCAAGTCGCCGGAAGGGCTGTGTGCGACTTAGGCTTGGGTGCATGTGTGGGCTTCATGATCCTGCATGAGGTGTCCAGCCCTTCAGGGGGCCTTGGCCGGTAGGGCCATCCATGAGCAGCGGCAAGGTGGCATGCATGCAGGCGTCGTCAGGGTCCTCGCAAGGGTGGCTGGGGACCCTGAGTGTATTGCTGGAATCTCTCAATTATCTCTTCATTGCTGCGAGAAGAAAGGATTGCGTACCAGCAGGCGTGCAGCAGCAGGACGGCAGGGCTGCCTCAGCGGCCTGCCTACCCCCCTTCCCCCCGTCTTGCCCATGCCTGCTCGGGCCCTCTGACATGCACTGCCTCTTGCTGTGTGATGCTGCGCTGTGCCGCGCTGTGGTGCAGGGCCAGATCGCTGAGATGAGGACGGGAGAGGGCAAGACGCTAGTGGCGGTGCTGCCCGCTTTCCTCAATGCCCTGTCGGGTGGGCAGGGACGGGGCCTGAGGTGTATAAATCCCATTTGCTTCTAAAAGACCAGCAACTCGGTCAGCGTCTCAAATAGCTGTAATTTCTGGTGCAGCGCCGGATGGGTCACCTTGGCTAGGCAGGCGAGAGACTGTCTGTGGTCTGTGGATCTGGCTCGGCTGTCCAACTGTCTTCTGTAGTACCAGGCTTGCACGGCTGGTCGGCTTATCGTTGCCTCAACTGCCTCAACTGCAACAACTGCCTTGCTCTGCTCTGCACGTGTGTGTTCCTGCAGGCAAGGGCGTGCACGTGGTGACAGTGAACGATTACCTGGCCCGGCGTGACAGCGAGTGGGTGGGGCAGGTGCACAAGTTCCTGGGGCTGGAGGTCGGCCTGGTGCAGACGGTAAGTAGAAAAGGGGAGAGCACGCTGTGCTGTGCTTTGGTATGCCATGCTGTGCTGTATGGGTGGGGCAGGTGCACAAGTTCCTGGGACTGGAGGTCGGCCTGGTGCAGACGGTAAGTAGAAAGGGGGCCACGCTGTGCTGTGCCTTGCCTGAGCTGTGCTGTGCCATGCTGAGCTGTGCTGCGCGGTGCCATGCTGAGCTGTGCTGTGCTGCTCTGTGCTGCGCTGCATGGGGCAGGTGCAGGTGGGGCAGGTGCACAAGTGCTCCTGGGCGGGCCCAAGGCAGACAGCATGCAGGATTGCTGCGCAGCAGGCGTCACATGAAATGTGCTGCACTCGTGCACCCACACGGCTGCTCTATGTACACACACTACCCACTGCAGGGCCTGAATGAGAAGCAGCGGCGTGCCGCCTACGGCTCGGACGTCACATATGTCACCAACTCCGAGATTGGGTTTGACTACCTGCGCGACAACCTGGCGCAGGTGTGTGTGGGTGTGTGTGGGTGTGTGGGTGTGGGTGTGGGCTGCACCGCAGCGACGCTGCACCGGCGCCCTGCTCATATAGGTGTCGCTAGTGTGGATCACGAGCGTCCCACTGCAGTCTAGGCTTTTGAACAGCAGTTCTTAGGTAACCCCCTAGTAGTAGGCTGTGCAAGCCGCAGCTGCTTAGCAGCCAATCACAATTCATTCGTGGGTGTGTGTCTGTGTGGCAAGGCTGTGTTGTGCGTTGGACAGACATTGTGGCAAGGGTTTGTTGCGTGTTGGCACAGTCCAGCTCATGTCAGCTGCATTTGGCAGATGCTTTGGTCAAGCACTCTGGGGTTCGGCTACCTGCGTGACAACCTGGCGCAGTGTGTGTGTGTGGCAGAGCTTCGGTTGTGTGTTGGCACTTTCATGCACACGTCAGCATAATCTGGTCAATACACGGGAGCTGGGGGTTGGCTGCCTGCATGACAGTCAAGTACATGTGGAGCAACGTGATGTGTGTGTCCTTTCTGTGAATGGGTGAATGTGTGTGTCATGATCTAGCTCCTTTCGCAATGCATGTGCGGTGGACTCTGTGGGAGCTTCTTGTGCGAAATTCTGGCACAGAGTGGGCGCCTCGTGTTTGCGACGCGCTTGTTTGCTGTCTGCGTAGTGCTGCAGTGCACAGGATGGTGCAGCAGCAGCAGCAGCAGTGCAGCATATGTGCAGCTGGCCAGGACCCTTATCTGTCTTCATGCGCACCCGCCTACGCAACCTTCTTCACCTTCTTCTTTAGCCCTCTGGCCTCTTTCTTCTCCTCTCAACCTTGTCTTCTGTCTCCCTGCCCCCGCAGGACAAAGAGGAGTTGGTGCTGCGCCCCTTCAACTTCTGCGTCATTGACGAGGTGAGTGCGGCGGGGTGCTGACGTCAGCACTGCGGATGGGAAGATCAGAATGGGGTCGAGGAAAGAAGGGAGGGTGAGGAGAGAGGGCGGGGTGAGGAAGATCACAGCCGAGGGCGTGTGGGGTCGAGGACTGCAATTGGAAAGGTTAAAGAAGCCAATGGCACCGGTCAGCTCCTGTGTATATGCTTGGGGGAGCGCGCGGGCCGGATGAATCAACCAAGGGATCAATGAATGGAGCACAATTGGTGCAAGTTGTTAGCCGCCCTCGGTCGCCCCACCCCCACTCCCCCCCTCCCCCCCTCCCTCCTGCCTCCCTTCCTCCTCATCCCTTTGCCAGGTGGACTCCATCCTGATTGACGAGGCGCGCACCCCGCTCATCATCTCAGGCACAGCAGACGCCCCCTCCGGAAAGTACTTCAAGGTAGGCGGCAAAGCTCCCGTGTGAGGGGCTTGCGGCTTGGGGAAGAGGGGTCGTCGGGAGGATAATGAGTCCGGCTGAGCTGGCACCCTGCCGAGGGACCCATTCTTCAGAACGTTCCAGTTCTGAAGCTCTCGCCGTGCCATGCCATGCCAGAATGGGCGGCGGTGAAACATGCAGCGTGTGCGTTGGTCGCACGGCGCAGTGAAGCACGTCTGCGCAGGCCGCATGCAAGCGACTTCCGACCTGCGTCGTTGCTCTTGCTCGCACGGTGCAGTGAAGCACTGCCGCGCATGCATGCCTGGGGTGCGTGCGGTTGCCGACCTGCGTCGTTGGTGACAATCTCTGCTCTGCTCTGCACGCCACGCTCACCGCCCGTGCCTGCTCCCCTCCCCGGCACCCTCCTTGTCTGCAGGCCGCCAAGATTGCCATTGCCCTGGCCAAGGGTGTGCACTACACTGTGGATGAGAAGCAGCGCAACGTGTTGCTGACGGAGGAGGGGTACGAGGCGGCAGAGGACGTGCTGCAGGTGTGTGTGGTTGTGGGTCAATCCGAGTTTTGAGCTGCAATGACTCAAAGGATGTTCTGCAAGCATGTGTATGTGTGTGATTCAGAGGTTTGTGATGCAAAGTAGAAAGTGGAGGACGTAATGCCGCGTGTGTCTGCGTGCGTGAGTGCGTGGATTTGAGGGGTGTGTGCAACAGCGCCGTGCCATACACTGTGAAGATCGCTCCTGTTGTTCGAGGTAATCGAGGGCGGTCCCAGCCGACCCCCATGAGCACTGGGCCTCTCACCAGTCCCGCTCCCCGGCGTGTCCTCTGCACTCCCACACCTGTTGTTTCGCTCCTGTCCTGCCCTCCCTCTCCCGCTCTGCCAGTTGCCAGACCTGTACGACCGCCGCAAGCCATGGGCAACCCACCCACCCGTTACACCGCCAATCCATCTGCATTGCCTTTTCTTCTTCCCTCTCTACCCTGTGCCTGACCTGTACGACCCCCGTGAGCAGTGGGCCTCCCACCTGCCCTGCTCCCTGGCGTTTCCTCTGCTGCATTCTCAAACCCCGCCCTGTCCTCTCTCCCTCCCTCCCTCCCTCCTTCTTGTCTGATGTTCCCGGTACTGCTTCCTTAACCCCGGCCCTGTCCTTCGTTCATTTCCTCCGCCCTGCCAGGTGCCTGACCTGTACGACCCCCGCGAGCAGTGGGCCTCCTACCCACCCGTTCCAACGCCAATCCATCTGCATTGCCTTTTCTTTTTCCCTCTCTGCCAGGTGCCCGACCTGTACGACCCCCGCGAACAGTGGGCCTCCTACCTGCCCTGCTCCCCGGCGTTTGCTCTACTTCACCCCGCCCCCTGTCCATGTCCTTCCTTTCCTCCTCTCTGCCAGGTGCCTGACCTGTACGACCCCCGCGAGCAGTGGGCCTCCTACCCACCCATTGCAACATTGCCTTTTCTTTTTCCCTCCTGTACGACCCCCGTGAGCAGTGGGCCTCCTACCTGCCCTGCTCCCCGGCGTTTGCTCTTCTTCACCCCACCCCCTGTCCTTGTCCTCCCTTTCCCACCCTCTGCCAGGTGCCTGACCTGTACGACCCCCGTGAGCAGTGGGCCTCCTACCCACCCATTGCAACATTGCCTTTTCTTTTTCCCTCCCCCTGCCAGGTGCCTGACCTGTACGACCCCCGTGAGCAGTGGGCCTCCTACCTGCTCAACGCCATCAAGGCCAAGGAGCTGTTCATGAAGGACACATCGTACATCGTGCGCTCCAACGAGGTGAGCTTGGCTTTAGGGTTTAGGGGTTTAGGGTTTAAGGTTTAGGGTCCGAAGTGCACAGGGCGGCGCTGGCCGCAAATTTTGCATGGGAAAGACAGATACTGAGGGAAGCTGTCAACGACGCTGCGCTACAGTACGCCAGAATGGGAATTCAAAGTAGAGTTCGTGAAGAACTCGGGTGCTGGGGCTGCCCTGTGCCCCCAAGATCTCCCCCAGCCCGCTCATATGCACTCACCGTTGCAGAGTGCCATCGCCTCAACTTCACAGTTGCCGCACCAGCGGTTGTATTACTATGGAATCCCAAAGCAGTTTATGGTCTCAGAGCAAAGTTCTCACTTCCCTGTCCCCCTCTGCTTGGGCTCTCATGATTGCAGATCATCATTGTGGATGAATTCACGGGCCGCACCATGCCCGGCCGCCGCTGGAGCGACGGCCTGCACCAGGTGGGTTGTAGGGGTTACCCGGCCTGCTTGGGGGCTACAGGGTTAGTGACGGGTAGGGTGAAGAGGGGCAGGGAGGTGTGTGGTCCAATGGGCAATGTCACGTCACGCTGCTGGTGACACTGCTAGGGTCTGCTCATGGGGTGTTCCATCCGCTGCCTGCAAGCCTGCCGCTGCCCTGCCCCCTTCCTCCGCACCTGTCCGTTGCTTCCCATTCACCCGTTTCACAGTCACCCGTCCAAGCCATCATTGGAAGCCAGGCCAAGGAGGGTTTGGCGATTCCTGCCTGCCTCCTCCAGACCCACTTGCCTTGCCTGCCACCAAACCCTAACTCACAGCCCTTAGTGTGGCTGATCATCCTCTCAGACCAGCTAAGGATCTTCGGCTTGGTAACTCACAGCCCTTAGTGTGGCTGATCATCCTCTCAGACCAGGTAAAGGTTCTTCGGTTGGTACCCTACCAATTGCCTAGTCCTACGCAAGTGCCTCCCCCACCCCTCCCACTCTTCCCCTGCCCAGGCCATTGAGGCCAAGGAGAACCTGGAGATCCAGAATGAGAGCGTCACCCTGGCCTCCATCTCATACCAGGTGCGGCACATGTCTCTCTTTCTAGGCCGTGCAAAGGGTGAGCGTGGTGTCGCGTTTGGGGAGTGGGTTACCATTTGCACCGGGACTGCTGGCTTATTACTGTAAGAGCTTCAGAATGAGAGCGTGGCCCTGGCACAGGCATCTCATACCAGGTGCGGCACCTGTCATCCAGGGTTTAGGTTTCGGTTTGCACGGGAATGGCAAGTGGGCGAGGGGTCGTGTATGCCGGCGCTGCTGACCTTCACAGTACCAGCAGGACTAGCTACCAGAGTTAGCTTCCAAGGGAGAGCGGTACCCTGGCATCCCTTCCTTTTCCATGCCCACCCCAAGCTGGCGGGCATTGCCACTCACTTACCCACCGATACCCCTTCCCCTGCCCTCCCACACCCTCTCCCCCTCCCTCGAATATACAGAACTTCTTCCGCGCCTACCCCAAGCTGGCAGGCATGACGGGCACTGCGGCCACCGAGTCTGCCGAGTTCTCACAAATCTACAACCTGCCCGTCACAGTGGTGCCGCCTAACCGCCAGGTGTCGCGGACAGACAACCCCGACGTCGTCTTCAGGTGAACGCGCACATGGGCACGAGCACACGAAAGTAGAGACAGGGGTCGTCATGGGTGGGTTGTGTGTGTGTGTGTGTGTGCCTGTTGTGGCAGTGCCTCTCAACTGCCAGGTGTTACGGACAGACGACCCCGACGTCGTCTTCAGTTACATATGAACACATGGTCTCCTTGAGAAAAAACGAATACACATGAAGCACGTGAGGTCAAGTGTGGTTTGCGTGTGCCTGTCAACAATGGTGCTGCCCAGCCGCCAGGTGTCGCGCTGACAACCCAGTGTGGTCTGTGGAGTGAGCGCTTCCCTGTGTGGAAAGAAAGAAGATCTGCTGGCGGTTGTTTTTTACTGACCATGTATCCTGCAACTCTTGCGTACTGCCACACTCTGTTCCCGCACCACATCCCTGACTGCGGCCGCTCCTGTGCCTGTTCCCCTCCTCCGACGATTTTGCCCGCAGGTCTGAGACCGGCAAGTGGAAGGCTGTTGTGCAGGAGATCACGCGCATGCACAAGACGGGCCGCCCCGTGCTGGTGAGCGTGTGGGGCCAGCAAGCAGGGCGCACAGCGTGTGTGTGCACTGCCTACTCCCCCTACTGCCTGCCAATGTCGCTCAACCTGGCCTCCTCTGCTTGCCTTCCCCTACCGGCTCATTGCCCCTCATGC
Organism: Chlorella sp. ArM0029B; assembly: GCA_002896455.3. NCBI lineage: Eukaryota > Viridiplantae > Chlorophyta > Trebouxiophyceae > Chlorellales > Chlorellaceae > Chlorella > Chlorella sp. ArM0029B. The sequence goes on along the minus strand of JTEE01000205.1, from coordinate 240,234 downwards.
GTCTCTTGCCCATCATCTGCCTGCTCGCCTCCCCCCGCATGCCGTGTCCCCTCACCTTCCCGCCTCTAGGTGTGCACCATTAGCCTGCACAAGTCAAGAGGTGCTGGCCAGCATAATGCCGTGCCTGCTCACCTCCCCCATGCCGTGCCCCCTCGCCTCCTCTGCCTCCAGGTGGGCACCACCAGTGTGGAGAAGTCCGAGGTGCTAGCCATTATGCTGAAGGAGGCGGAGATCCCCTATCAGGTGGGCCAATCAATCATTTGCTCACTAGGTCGTTCGATGCATAGGTCCTTTGCACATTTGAGCATTGGAACCTTTGCTCATGGATGGGGCGATTGCTGGGTTGATCGAGGTTGGGAGGTTCTGTTCATCTGCCAGACCCCGTCCGCCAGGCCCATGTTTGGCAGCCGCTGAGCACGCTCCGGAGAGTGTTGACGGTTGACCACATGTACACTCTACTCGCACTTTTCGTAGGCTTATGCTCTGTGAACTGTTATGACTCTCACCTCCTCTGTGTCCCCTGCTCAGCTGCTGAACGCTACGCCGAAAAACCACTGTGGAGCATGAGCGTGAACAGCATGCACTGCACCCCCTCCTGACCAGTCCTCGCCCCTCTGTGGCCCCTGTTCAGCTGCTAATCGCCAAGCCTGAAAATGTGGATTGAAGTCAAAGCCGTGGAATGTGACACGTGAAACTTTTGCACCCTCCTGACCGCATGCCTTCTTCTTCTGTGCAGCTGCTGAATGCCGAGCCCGAGAATGCCTACCTCCATGCGTAATCTCCCTCAACACGGTTTCTCACCTCTTTCACCTCGTCCATCCGTGCACCCCTGCACAGCTGCTAAACGCCAAGCCCGAGAATGTGACGCTTTTAACTCATGCACCCTCCTGACCGCATGCCTTCCCTTTTTTGTGTCCCCTGCGCAGCTGCTGAACGCCAAGCCCGAGAATGTGGAGCGTGAGAGCGAGATTGTGGCCCAAAGCGGGCGGCGCGGGGCGGTGACCATTGCCACCAATATGGCGGGGCGGGGGACAGACATCCTGCTGGGGGGAAACCCGGGTGAGACCATGTGCCGCTGTGGGGCACTGCAGAGGTTGTGGGACGCGAGGAGGGCCGGCGGGGCGGGGGACAGACATCCTGCTGGGAGGAAACCCGGGTAGGCATTGGGATCAAGTGCTGTTGTGGGTTACTAATGTGGCTGTTGTGGGACGGCAGGAGGGCCGGCGGGACGTGGTACCGACATGCTGGCTGGAGGCAACCGGCATGAGAGGGAACAGTGAGACTGGCAGATGCCACCTGCTGTGCTTGGCTTTAGGGGGGCAGGAGTGGGGGCGATGCGGGGTACAGACAAGCTGTGCAGAGCTGCTGGCTGCGTACATTCGCCTGTGCTCCGCACCCTCCACATTCTCCCCCTTTCCCACCCTCACTCCTCTCGTCCCCTACCTTCCCCTTCCCATTCCCATTCCCCTTTGCTCCTGCAGAGTTCATGGCTTGCCTGGAGCAGCGTGATTAGCTGACGCCAGAGGTCCTTTCTTCACCACAGTGCTGTGTTCCTCCCCTCCCCTTCCCCTTTGCTCCTGCAGAGTTCATGGCTCGCCTGAAGCTGCGTGATTAGCTGACGCCAGAGGTCCTTTCTTCACCACAGTGCTTTGTTCCTCCCCTCCCCTTCCCCTTTGCTCCTGCAGAGTTCATGGCTCGCCTGAAGCTGCGTGAGCNGCCAGAGGTCCTTTCTTCACCACAGTGCTTTGTTCCTCCCCTCCCCTTCCCCTTTGCTCCTGCAGAGTTCATGGCTCGCCTGAAGCTGCGTGAGCAGCTGATGCCGGAGGTGGTGTCCACCGTTGACATGGAGGGAGCCAGCAAGGCGCAGCGTGTGAACAAGGTGTGGGGGGATCGGGGCTGCAGCGGCATGGCAGGGTACGGCGATTGGGGCGGAAGCAGCAGGGCAGGCAGTGGCAGAGCAGGGCAGGCAGTGCAGGGCAGGGTAGGGCAGGCTTGTCGCATAGGCATTCAGCGGCTGCCTGATGAGCCTGGCGATGCTTCTGGAAGCCGCTTTTGCTGCTTTGCTCCCTGCCTCCCTCCCGCCTGCCTGTCTACTGCGTCCTCGCCGGGTGTGTGCCGTAACCTGCCTCGCTCCCACCCTCTCTTCACCCACCCACCCGCTCTCCCACCCACCCTCCTCTGCTGCAGATCAAGAGCTGGGCGGTCAACCCTGGGCTCTTCCCGTCTGACCTCTCCCCCGAGGCCAAGGCACTCTGCTCAGGTCAGGCCTTGTTCCTTACACTCATATGCTCAGCCGTCTGTGCCTCTGCCCCTGCCTGTGCCACCCATTGCGCGCGCCGCCACCGCCACTGCATCATACAGCACACTGCACGCACACGCGCGCGCAACCCTGCACCTAGCCCCACCTACGCCTCCGCTGCCCTTCGCCTCTCACCCTGCAGACGCCGTGTTATCTAGCCACACGCATGCCTCTCTCCCCTGCCCCTTCACCCTGCCCCTTCGCCTTGTCACCCTGCAGACGCCGTGCTATCTAGCCACACTCATGCCTCTCTCCCCTGCCCCGTCACCTTGCCCCTTCACTTGTCACCGACCCTGCAGACGCCGTGTCTTCGGCGGTCAAGGCCTGGGGCGCTCGCCAGCTGGAGGAGCTGGAGGCTGAGGACCGCCTGGCGTTTGCGTGTGAGAAGGCGCCCACAGAGGATGCGGTGATCGCAAAGGTGAGGAGGGTGGCGCTCTGAGGTGGCGGGGCGCTGGCGCTGAGCTGGCGGCACGGTGAGGTGGCAGGGCGCGGTTAGACTGGCAGCAGGCTGAGGTGGCGGGGCAAGCCTACGCTGGCGGCACGCTGAGCTCCGGTCCAGCGTGCCCACCTACTTTCTGGAAATGCGGAACACGCATGGGCACCGATGTACACTAGTCGCCTGCCACACCCTGCTCACCACCCCACCCACCTAACCACCCACCCGCCCATCCCGTGCGTGTGTGTGTGCAGCTGCGTGCCGCCTTCCTGAAGGTGGAGGCTGAGTACAAGGCGGTCACAGGTGGGTGTTGTTCTTTACTTGTTGCGTGTTCAGGGGCGGGAGGAGGGACGCTTTGTGGACGGCAGAGTGAGAAGGAGTGACAGGGCTGCCTGCCCTTCTTCCGCTGCTTGTCATATGAGAGGGACAGGCATGTCCTCCCATCACCCTGGCCTTCTCTCCAATATCACGCACCCCACACTTTTAAAACCCCATATGGATCAGACCCCATGCATGAGTCGTCCGCCTCTTGGCACAGAGGTGGAGACGCTAGGCATCCCGCACCCCTTTCACCCGCTCACGCAACAACCCMCCCGCTATGCCCCCCCCCCTCCCAACTGCCCTCCCCAACCGCCTTCCCCGCCCTTCCCTAAACTGCAGAGATGGAGAAGGGCGAGGTGCAGAAGCTGGGCGGGCTGCACGTGGTGGGCACCGAGCGCCACGAGTCGCGCCGCATCGACAACCAGCTGCGCGGCCGGTCTGGGCGCCAGGGAGACCTGGGCTCCACGCGCTACTTCCTGTCACTGGAGGTACGAGGGGGGCGGGGGTGCAGTGGGGCAAGGGGTGGTGTAGTGGATTTGTCGTTTGACAGCTGGGCTGGTCTGGGCGCCAGGGTGACCTGGGGTCAGCATGCTACTTACTTTCCCTGGAGGTAGGGCGGGGGGGACAGGGCAGGCAAGGGGGGTGGCGCATGCTGGTTTCTTCACACAGCTGCATTGAGCAGGCAGGGATTTCGGGTCCACGCACCTAGTCATATCTTATCTCCCCCTGCTGAACACGCCTGTCTCTGCACCCCCCCACCTACACCCCCCGCAGGACAACCTGTTCCGCATCTTCGGCGGCGACCGCATCCAGGGCCTGATGAGCGCCTTCCGCATTGAGGACCTGCCCATCGAGAGCCAGATGCTGACCAATGCGCTGGACGAGGCACAGCGCAAGGTGGGAGGGGTGGGCGGGTTGTTTGGTGGGAATCCAGAACTGTGTTCACTAGGGGAAGGTTTTCGGTGGATGCACAGTCAGCCCTTGAAGAGTGCCTGCGCGCTGCCACCAGAGCATGTCGCGAGTTGAGTGTACTGTTGACTGGGCGGCTGGGTCGATGGGCCAGTTTGGAGAGGCCAGATGCGGACCAATGCGGTGAGCGCGGCGCAGCGCAAGGTGGGAGGGCTGTTGGGGTCGACTCGATTGTTGGTGTTGGTGGGGCAGTTGACATGGTGGAAGAGAGGGGCTGCGCGCAAAAAGGCAGGCAGAATGTGCAGCAGAGGCGGCCTAGCACCGCCATGCCTGCAGCATGTGTACCGCCTGCACCAACGTACCGCCTGTACCGCACCCTGATGTACCGCAGGTTGAGGCCTACTTTTACGACATCCGCAAGCAGCTGTTTGAGTACGACCAAGTGCTCAACACGCAGGTGGGTGTGTTGATGTGTGTAGGTGCTTAGCAGGGATGTTGTCGGTTGCTTGGGGACGACCAAGTGCTTAGAGGCGCAGGTGGTTTTGAGGCAGCCAGCTGTTTCAAAATGCGTCGTTTGCATTGGGTTTCGGAAGAGGGTATTGGGGCTGTACCGCGACACGCATCGCATGTGTGCACCCAAAATCGGGGCACATCACCCGGTTTGCTTTATCTACAAAAGTGCGCTGGCCCCGCTGGCCTTGTCTGCGCGCCTGCCCTTCTGCACGCCTGCCCTTCTGCGTGCCTGCACACCTCCCGCCTGCACGCCACCCGCCTGCACGCCTTCTCCTGTTGTGCACCCGTCCTGCGACGCTGTGCGCTCGCATCTCAATGGTTCATTCAATGTGCAGGCATGTTTGATCAATTCATTGAGCAGCACAGGTTTGTGCTGTGCTGACGTGTTGCCCCCAGTCAGTCAGTTACCTGTCCCTGCCCCAAGTCCGTGCTATGCCTCATTCAGCAGAGATCTGGAAGCAACCTACTTTTGCCTACTTTTGCCAAGCGCTGCGCCCCCACTCAACCCAACAATCTCATTATCACCCCCTGTACCCCCCTTCCCCCACCCCGCAGCGTGACAAGCTGTACGGCGAGCGTCGGCGGGCGCTGGTGGCGGCGGATCTCACCCCCCTCATGCTCGAGTATGCAGAGCGCACGATTGACGACATCCTGGAGGTGGGCAAAAATCGGGGTTGCAAAACAGAAACTGCCTAATTTCTGGGTGTGGCATGTGCTTTTGCATGATGCATGTGTGTGTTGAGGCACGACGCGTGTGCTGAGGCATCTGTTGTGTGTTGACGCATGGTGCCTGTGCTGAGGCATGTGTAAAGTGTTGAGGCACGAGGCGTGTGCTGAGGCATGTGTGTGTTGAGGCACGAGGCGTGTGCCGAGGCATGTTTTGAGGCACCACCGCTCTTGTGCAATACGACACCCTGGAGGTGGGTGGCATTGGGTGGCATGAAATGGTTACCGCCGTTTGATTCTACACTTTGATCTTTGAACTTTGATGAGCCCCCGCATTGTGGAGCGGACCGTCAAAGCTCTTGTGCCAGAGCTCTGCCACGATCGGTGCCACCCTCTTCTACCGTCCCATCTCTCTTTGTGTTCACTCCATCAATCTACAGAGCTGCATCCTGGGGGTGGGCTGGTTGCGGCATGTGCTGGGGCACTGCTGTGAAGGAGTGGCCCCTCAAGGCTCCGCCATGATTTGTCCCAAAACTCTGGCACTGTCCCCCCCCTCGGCCTGCGCAGGCCAACATCCCGCAGTCCACCCCCCGTTCAGGAGTGGCTCCTGGAGGCCCTCATTCTGAGCTCTGCCTGCCATTACAACTCCCAACTCTCTCACCCCTATCACCCCATCGATGTCCCCCTCCTGCGCAGGCCAACATCCCACAATGCACCCCCGGGGAGGAGTGGCCCTAGCGGCCCTCGTCCTGAAGCTCTGTCTGCTACACCTACTCTGTCAGTCACACCCCTCTCACCCACTCCTCCCTTCCTTTCTCTCTCGCGCAGGCCAACATCCCGCAGTCCACCCCGGTGGAGGAGTGGCCCCTGGAGGCCCTGGTGGCCAAGCTGCGGCAGTACTGCTACCTCATGGCAGACCTCACGCCCGAAACGCTGGCGGCAGAGGCGGGCGGCGACTACGACCGCATGCGCGACTACCTGCGGTGAGCCAGTGTGCTGACTGGGGTGTGGGGGAGCGAGTGGTGGGGGCGGTGGCTTCAAGCAAGCTAAGGCACAGCTGAGTGCGGGACTACCTGCGGTGAGCCAGTGTGCTGACTTGACTGGGGGCAAGCGAGCGTGCCTACTTGATTGGGGGGAATTGAGTGCCGTGCGCACAGGCACAGGGGCGGTGGCTTCAAGCAAGCTAAGGCACAGCTGAGTGCAGGACTACCTGCGGTGAGCCAGTGTGCTGACTTGACTGGGGGCAAGCGAGCGTGCCTACTTGATTGGGGGGAATTGAGTGGCGTGTACACAGGCACAGGGGCGGTGGCTTCAAGCAAGCTGAGGCACAGCTGAGTTGGGGACTACCTGCGGTGAGGCAGTGTGCTGACTGGGGTGTGGGGAAGTGTGGTGTGTGCACAGGCACAGGGGCGGTGCCTTGAAGCAAGGCGAGTGTGCGATGTACAGCTGGGTCTGCGATGTGTGCGCACTGCCCCATCAATGCTGCTGTGTCCCCTGTGCCTGCAGTCATTGAAGCCCTGTGGATGCGGTCACCGAACTCGGCTGGCTTCTCAAGCTTTTGCAAAGTGCTGATCATGTGCTCTGCCTCGATCCCTGCCTGCAGCAAGCGCGGGGTGGAGTCTTACAAGCAGACGCTGTTAAGCTGCACATTCCTGAATACATGCTGTTTCCTGCTCCCTGCCTGCAGCAAGCGCGGCGTGGAGTCTTACAAGCAGAAGAAGGCCGAGATTGATTCAGCCGAGGCGGGGCTGGGCTCCAAGGCGGAGCGCTTCTTTGTTCTGGTGCAGACCGACAACCTGTGGAAGGAGCACCTGATGGCCATCAAGTTCCTGCAGCAGGCTGTCAGGTGCGCTTGGGTGGGGAGCGGGGAGCGGGTGTGGGGGTGAGGGGCGCAGGGGGGGAGGAGCAACTGATGGCGACCAAGCGCCTGCAGCCGGCAGTCAGGTGCGCAGGTTGCGCACAGCAGCGCAGTGTAGAGTGGTCATGCGGGAAAGGAGCTGATGGGGACGGATTGGGGGCCACCCCGCGGCCATCAAGTTCCTGCAGCAGGCAGTCAGGTGCGCAGGCTGCCTGCAAATGTGGTCAGCTGGGGGAAGATCGGGGGAGCAGAACTTGTAGGGCGCAGGGCATGAGGGGCACCTGATGGCCATCAAGTTCCTGCAGCAGGCAGTCGGGTGTGCAGTTGCACAGCAGCCCAGTGTAGAGTGGGCATGATGGCGAGGAAGCTGATAGGGACGGAACTTCAGCGCAGGGGGGTGTGGTGGGCAGCAATCGATGGCTGTCAAGTTCCTTGAGCGCATGTGCAGTGCATGCTGCCACTACCCTGTAGTGGGTGCTAGCACGACCTTGCAGGGGTTGCATGTAACCACGACCCTGCAGGGTTTCTAGCTGTCTGTTCCAACCTGCGCCTGCACGTGTGTATGTTGACTTTAACGTGTGCTCGCTCCTCTCCCCCCCCCTGCTGCAGCCTGCGCGGCTATGCGCAGCTCGCCCCCGTGGCGAACTGCCAGCTCAAATGCACCACACGTCGTAACCTATCCTGAATCCCGTATTGTCCCTGCCTTCCTGCTCCTTCCCACTCTCCTTCCCACTCCCCGTCCCATTCCCACACGTTCGCAGCCTGCGCGGCTATGCGCAGCGCGACCCACTTATACTCGCTCAACGTGTGCTTGCTCCCTTCCTCCCCTGCAGCCTGCGCGGCTATGCGCAGCGCGACCCACTTGTTGAGTACAAGCTGGAGGGGTACAACCTGTTTGTGGAGATGATGGCGCAGATCCGGCGCAACGTCATTTACAACGGTGAGAGCGGAGGGGCTGGCGGGGGATGGGGCGTGCGGTTGTGGAGGGAGGAGAAGAGGCACTTGAGGGGCTGGGCAGCGCGGTGGGTGAAATGTGATGGGGGCAGCCACAGGGTGACGTGTCATCTACAATTTTTTTGGTTCAGGGTCGAGTGATTGTGCTGTTGTGGCCTCTGCAGGTGTGTGCCTTCTTGCCTGCCCTCGCCTTGCCGTCTCCCTCCTGCCAAGCCCGCCCATCCCCTCTTGTCTCCCTCTAGCAACTTCCTCACCCCTCAGCCTTCCCTGGCCCCGACACCCTTGCCTGCTGATGTCCTCCGCCTCAATTCCACCCTATCCCCTCTTGTTGCCGCCAGACCCGTGCCCCTCACCTCTGGTTGCATGTGGCTCTTGCATTGCCCCTAGTTCTTGTTCTTTATCGAAAACTCCTGGCCCACCCCTGCCTGCAGTGTACATGTTCAAGCCTGACGAGGCGGAGAGGAAGGCCAAGGCGAATGATGCGGCTGCAGCTGCGGCGCAGCAGAACAGCCGTGGCAAGAAGGCCAAGGCGGCAGCTGCGTGAGCAGTGGCCTGCCATATTGCCTCCTTGATTGCCTGCCTGCCCCCTTCAGCCCTTGCTTGAAACCCACTCAGTGCACCACCTAGTCTCCGCTGAGGCTGCCCCCTTTCTCATAGCCTCTTATTGCCGGGGCTGACCCCCTTTCTCATGGCTCCCCTCCTCCGGCTCTGATTGCTCCTTACTGATTGCCCCTCTCTGCTCGAGCGCGCACCCCCATTGGCTTTCCTTTCATTACAGAGTTGTTACGATGTGCGGCGCTTTGATGTGTAAAGCGAGCATAGTGGTCACGCAGCAGTCATGGGGGAGTGAGGAGTGGGGAGGATTACAACACAAGAAGAGGGGGAAGGAACAACAGCAAGCAGGGGAGAGCAGGGGAAGAGATGCACGGGGTGAGCAACGGCACGCTTCCTTACGACAGGCAGGAGCGTTTTAAAATCGAGACTGTCAGCCAGGGAGAGGTGCAACCAAACTTCCATTGATTGCACAGCGACGTCAGACTGCCTGCTGCGCAGCCGCAGTGGCTGACAATGACGCTACCCCGGAGGGCTGTTCTGGGTCAGCTAAGGCCTTTCTGGCCTTACTCGGCCACCTCCTCAGCCTCAGCGGCTGCCTCAGGGGCTGCCTCAGCCTCGGCCGGTGCCGCCGCCTCTCCGCCCTCCTCGGCAGCCGCAGCAGCCGCCGGCGCATCGCCCTTCTTGGGTGCTGTCTTCCAGTAGTCATCCATGTCGTCACTCAGCTTCTGCAGGGGTGGAGGAAAGCGCGAGTCGGAGAAGGTGGAAAGTGGGTTAGTGAGGGAGGCGCGCCGGAGGGTGTGAGGTGGGCCGGGAGGGTTGACCATAATCAAGGGGGCATGTGTGTTGCTGATGTGGGACTGGTGGGGAGTGCCAGGAGCGGTTGGAACTGGGTGAGTGGGTGGGCAAGCGGGCGCTGGGGCAGGCAGGCCCCTCCCCCACCATGCCAGCAGCCTGTATGCAGCAGGCCGCCTCTGCACGGTCCAAGGACCCCACCCACCTTTGTCGCCATCTTGCCGTCCTGCATCCTGCAGCACCCAAGGAGGGAGGTGGCCAGGGACGGCAGAAGCAAGAGGGGTCAGGGGCAGTGGTGCAGGCGACAGCTGGCGAACAGGCCTGCACCCACTTCTGCCAAAAAGCATTGCCCGCAGAACGCGAGCTCCCACGCTGCGCCCCTCATCTGCTGATGGCAGCTGGCAGCTGCACATGCAAGGCCTTAACATTGCAGCTTCCCCTTGCAATCCAACTTATGCTAAGCCACTCCAGAGCACCCACCAGTACTCATCCATCTCCTTCTCCAGATCCTCTGCTGTCTTCTTCTTCTCGGTGG
>JTEE01000205.1:204290-230277 GCA_002896455.3 Chlorella sp. ArM0029B | reverse complement strand
TCCCGCGGCCGCCGCCGCCGCCACGGCCGCCTTGCCGGGGGGCACCGCCATTACCGCCGCCGCCCCTGCTGGCCAGTGGCAGAGAGAGGAGAGAGATCGTGGGTTGCTTGGTCAGCTGGAGGCGAGGCGGAGGCGCTTGGCGGCGGTGCCGCCGACAATCTCCCGCCCAGCACCGCCAGAGGATGACGCCGGCGGTGGCCGAACGAGGGCGCGCCGCGCCGATCCGGCTTCCGCAATGCTGTGCTTGTGCTGTTCAGCCCGAGCAGGCAGCACAGCCTTGCGGGAGGGCTGCGTTCGGCCCCTGTGCGCTGCACAGCGCCCGATCGCGCCGTCTGCATAGCTGGTTTGCCCAGGCTGCGTATCTCGAATGTCTCGAAAGCCCACGGCGCAGCCCCGCTCAGCCCCCCGCCAAGCGCCGCGCCTCTGTGAGCGCCGGCAAGCCGTCGCACCTGCCACCGCCACCTTCCACTGACCGCCTTCCCCTGCCACTCATGTCGGGACGCTAAATATACGCGATGCGTGAAGCAACACAAGTGCCAGCGCTCTGTTGCTGCTAGCTTGAAGACTACACGAGTGCGGTGTCTGAACGGAGGAAGTTGAAGGGCGGACAGCGGGAAGGGGACGCACATGCCCAGGCCCTGACGGGCATGCTGTGGGTTGGTTGCGGTGCCTTTCTAGTCGCCTTCCTGACATACCCTGTACCAGATGCCATCACCGACACCAATTGTGCTCCTGCAGGCAGCCAGGATGTCATACACCCCTGCACACCGCGTTCAGCCGCTCCGAAGCAAAACAAAAGCCTTGAAGCCCTGCTCCTCACTGCACGAATGCATGGCCCCGTAAGCCCGACATCCTGCACAGCCCATTCCCTCCATTTCTCTTCCCTGCACTTGCCTGCTTGGTTAGACGCCCCTTCTGCTCCTCCGATGTTGCATCTGTGCACCTCCGTGGGAACGCGGGGTAATGCCCTTCAGCTCCAGACGTGTTAAAATCAGGTTGCTCACCAGGCATGTCACGCTGGCAAAACACCATACAACTTTGCAACGGTGGAGTCATGCCCGTTGATAGAGTTGCTCACCATCCACACACTGCTCGTGAAGCGAGGGGACACGGCAGGGCACAGAGGGGCACGGCACAGCAATATGCCTTGGAAGTTTAACAGCCACCAGTAGGGGGGCTTATTATGTCCGGCGATTTGGACAGCAAGCACCCAGAGGAGGCCTGCAATAGCTTGAGGCTGCCACAGTACGTGATGATGCGTCTTATAGGCCGGCCGGCAGTGGAGCAAGTTCAATTCGCAGTTTGGTGGCGGCACTCTGCCCCATTGCCCACCCCCTCTCTCCCCGATTGACCATACCCACCTTCTCGTATTTGCAAGACAAGAAATGGCTCCTTACCACATTGGAACAGGCTGTCATGGATCATCAGCCTGCATCGCCTTGATGAGGGGGCCGCCGCCCTCATAGCTGCTGGCACAGTTTCAAATTTGGTTTCTCACGCCAAAGCACAAACTAGGCACGCTGGCTCTCACCTACACTGCACACCATGAGCTACGGACCCTCCAAGGCGCTGCAGACGCCGGCTCAGTTCGGATGGAGCCATGTGCGAGTCATGGGAAGCCATGTGGCAGTCCTGTGAAGTCATGTGGCAGTCCTGTGGAGCCATGTGTCAGTCATTGGTGATCTGCGTGCACTTGCCGGGCTCCAGTAGCTGGCGTGCCGCCAGCACTGCTCAGCTGGCGTGCCGCCAGCAGGCGCTGCTCGCCCCGCGCCCTGCAATGGGACACTATGGGACGTGGTGGGACACGGGTGCCGAGTAATGTGCAGGGTGCAATGCATGCGGCTCATTGCAAGTCCGGACGGTGTAGGGGGGTCAAACGGTGTGGGTGCTGGTCAACGGTCAACGGTCAAACGGTGTGGGTGCTGGTCAACGGTCAAGGCACGGGGGGGCAATGGTACCGGGGTCAATGGTCAACGGTGCGGGGGTCAAAGGTCAACGGTGCGGGGTCAAATGTGACGCACACACAGTCAGTCAGTCAGTCAGTGACTTTGACGTCTACGGAGGCGCGTGACGCTCTCATACGACGGTTTGATTGTGGAAAGTGGGAAAGGGTCAGCTTCCGTGACCGTGACACAGTGTCACATACACATGCCATCATGCAAACGCCGTGCAATTCGTAGTTCAACTCGTACGCAGCCAAGAATGTAGGTATTGTGCCATAAATGTAGGTATGCCCCAGGTAGTAGCAGCAGCAGAGAACCATGATCGTGTTCTGCTGCATTGCTGCCACCCTCACTTTCCTGCGCATCACTTGCGTGGTGTGCACCCTAATCGCTGTACCACACATGCAGCTTCCTTGAGCTTTCTCACTGTGCCTCCTCCTTGAGCGAGGGAGCAACTCGCCCCACCCATACAAACAGTGTCCTGCATACCCAATCGTGTGCGCCTGCACTGTCAACTTTTGGAATCAAACTTGTCAACCTCCTTGGTGCAAGCACCAGGCCTGATCTGAAACCAAGGGTACACAAGAGGATGAGCTTGCCAAGTATACAGAAGGTGGGAGGGGAAATCCCGCTGTAAAGCCTTCGAGAGGCAGTGCATGCATATAGTAAAAAAAATCAATGCAGGCGGCATTCAAAGCTCATCCCATACCCACTCCTGCTGCTGCTGCTCACTGGTAGGATTTTCTCACTCTGCAGACCAGATCACAGACCACTCAGTAGTGTTTGATGGTCTGCAGCCCCACTGCAGACCACTCCGGGCTTGTTTGGTGGTCTGCAACCAGCCTTCTGCCTTGCCTGCCCTCTCTGCTGTGCCCTGGCCGTGCTTACAGTGCCCTGACCCGCTCGCTTCAAGAAGTACTTGTACGTGTGCATGTCAGGGGCAATACCTGCACACAGCAGTTTGTGGGAAGCCAAGCGGGCACCTTGCCGCTGCAGCTCCGCCAGCTCCGCCTGCCGCCGCTTCAGCTGCTCCTTGCAAATTGGACACAGCCCCCTCCACTGCGGGAATGGCCAGGTCCTACCCCCACCATATGCTCTTCCTAGCACCCATAGGACCAGCCTACGTGTCCTACTCTGTCCCAACCGCTCCTATCAGCGAGGAACAGCTGGGCACCAGGGGTTAACAGGGGTTCCTGCTGGCCGCTCCCCATTTCTTCCCCTCTCCGTCCCCTTTGACGCCTCACCACCCTCTCTGCTATGATTCGTCGATACCGGCAATCGCTGCACTGGCTTCAGCTGCTGCATTTTTTGCCCATCGTAGCACACCGCACAGCGCGCGTGCCTGCCCGCCTACCCCAGCCAGGCCCCTTCTGTATGTGGGTTAGTGCACAACATGTAACATCCGAGCCACATGTCAGAGGGTCACGGAGATGCGGATGCATTGAGGCTCCCTGTCATAACAGGGAAGGTGCATCAGCTTGTTGCAAGCGCAGCTCCTTGTTCCCCGCGCCCCGCCCCAAGCCAGCCGGGAAGCGGGTCTGCTTCCCGGTTCACAATTGCAGGAAAATCAAATCTCCGACGTTTCGAAGTAGAGTTGCGTAGTGCAATGGCGTTGTTAGGGCACGGGGGAGGGGAAATCACTTGCTAAATGCCGATGATGTCATCGGTGCCCGCCCGCTGCCGCCAGCAACCGCCAGCAGGGCTGGCTCAGCATGATTTACAGCATCGCAAGTTCGGTCGGCAGCACCTCTTTCTGCAAACGCATCCATGCACTGTTCAGCACTCCCCGCCTGTGGTTCTCGCGCAAGTCGCACCATGCCCTCCGTCCGCCGTGAGATGCACTCTCGGCGCCTTCCGACGCTACTTTGCAACCCCGAGTGCGGAAGATCGCGTTTGCACGGGCGAGGCTCGCCGTCCGGCGAGTGTAGCTCAACCGGCGTTCGGTGAGTGCTGCTCGCACCTCGCGCGCTTAGCCGTGCGGTTTCGTGCGTTTGCGAGCAATCTATATGCACGCCGCGCGACACGACTGCCTCCTTTGGGCACGCTGCCATGATGCCTGCCGTCACCGCCTGCCGGTGCCGCCTGCCGCCTTCACCCTGCAGGCCACCCTGGCATTGGAGGTAGCTGTCGACCCTCTGTCTTCCTCTAGACCGAACACTACGCAGCATGTAAGTTTGGTGTGCAAAGTCAGCTGGGCTAAGATGTGTGTTGTGGTCATAGCCCACGTGAGCAGCTTTCGCCCGCCCGCCGCTGCCGCGGTCTCGTTCCACGAATGGTGGCTTCCCCAGTGCAGCGACCTCATTGGCCTTGAATCAGCCTGAACGCGGCTGCGATACCTCACGATTATCGAAACCTTATCCTCTTTGGGGCACAAATCGCCATGTCTCTTGCTGCAGGCCAGCATGAGATTCCGGCAGCACCAGCGCCTTCGTGTGCGGCAAAGTGAGTCGCCCCGGCGCCGGCGCAGCAGCAGCGGCACCACGCCAGGTGTGCCAGCTGAGGAGGAAGCACTAAAAGAATAGGTGCAGCAATGTAGAGCACAGCGCAGGCCTGGACGATGTTGTTTTGTGGGCAGGCGGGCTGGCCTGACTGCTTGCAGCAATGGTGTGTTTGTGTTGTGGGCTCACACAGTGTGCTGCTTTGCATTGCGTACTTGTTGATGTGCCAGCCTGAGGCCCAGCCACCTTCTCCATGTCCCCTCCCCCGCTTGCCTGCCTGTCCCTGGCAGGATGAGGAGGAGCAGGACGCGCAAGGAGCCCCAAGACACAAGAGCGGTTAGAGACATGAGAATGCGCACCCAACGCAGAACAGGTAGGCCGGCTTGCCCCATGCTGCCCGTGCATCACAGAGTGGGGCCAACAAGTGCTGGCAGATGGGTGGTCTCGAGCACAGGTAGGCAGGGCAAGGCAGATGGTCTAGCACGTGCAGCGGGGGCTAATATCATCTCGTGCTCTCCCTGCCCTGCCCCAGCCTGGCTGGGCCCTCCCTGCCCCTGCCTGCTCTTGCTGTGAAATGCCCTGCTGTGCTACCCGGCCTTATTGGGGACCTGGCGGAGCACTCATGAGCACCCGGCAAACCTCCTGATTTGTTGGCGCACCAGAGTGTGCATTGAACCAGCAGGACCCTGGGTGCTGCGCCCCACCCGTGCCTACGCTGCTCACGCTCCTGCTGCTGCTGCGTGTTGAGGGGCGGYGCTGGTGCTTGAGCCGTTGCCCGTGCTTGTACGTGCAGGACATGGCGCTGATCATGGTGAAGCTGCTGCGCCTGCATGCGGGCGTCAGCGAGCTGGAGATCTCTGATTGGGCTTCTCAGGTGGGCAGCTCAGGTGATTGGGCAGCTCAGGTGATTGGGCAGCTCAGGTGGGTTGTTGGCGCTTCTTAGGGATGTGGGCAGGGTGTGCGGGTCTGGTATGAGGACGTACACGGGCATGCATTGGTGAGGCACTGTGCACACATGTGTGCCGGGGGCAGGCAGGGGGGCTGGTTAGGGCTGTTGGGAAGCCGGCGAGGTGGAGCACCAGCGTGGAATGTGTGTACACCGCTGGCCACTGTGAAGGGAGGGAGGCCAGTACCTTTGCCCGTCAAGCACTCGGCCGCGCCTGCAGCGCATGCCTGCCACGTGCAAGGGATGTGTTCTCTCCTCCCCGCCGCCTCCCTCCCCCTCTCCCAGCCCTCTCTCTCCATCTCCTCCACCGCCCTCCCCCTCACCCCCACGCCCTTCTGCACAGCCCTCTCCTCCGCCTCCCTCACCCTCTCCTCCGCCTTCCTCACTCTCACCCCCAAGCCCTTCTCCGCCGCCCACCCCGCCGCCTCCCTCCCCTCGCCCAGGCCCCCCTCTCCTTCTCCTCCACCACCCTCCCCCTCACCCCCACGCCCTTCTCCACTGCCCTCCCCAACGCCTTCCTCACCCTCTCCTCCAACCCCCTCCCCCTCACCCCCACAGCCTTCTCCACCGCCCTCCCTAAAACCTTTCTCACCCTCTCCTCCACCCACCTCACCCTCACCCCCACGGCTTTCTCTGCCGCCCACCGCCACCTCCCTCCCCCTCTCCACCGCCTCCCTCGTCTTATCCATGTGGCACACTGCTGACCAACGATACGTCCACCGCTCACGCCTGGCTGCAGAGGTGTGCCAGGCTATGTACGAGCGCTTGCAGACGGTGCACACCAACGCAGCGCGGTGCGCCAACATGGCAGCCGCAGCCAGGGGCAAGGACGGCGCTCTCTGGACCTGAGTGAGTGCGAATAAGAAGGGATTCGTGGAGAAGAACATGCAGGCCAAGCTGGCAGAGCTGCTAAAGGCGGGCAGCAACGCCTAAGGGCTGGGGCTGACAACGGGCACTGCCATGGGGTGCCGGCACCTTTGTTACAGATTTGCTCCTTACTATTAGCATGGCATGCACTAGTCTGCGCAAGCAGCATTAACCTTTGCTTGTTGGGGATGCTGCCCCGCCCGCCCCGTGCAGCTGCTGCCCCGCCCCGCTGCTGCCCCGCCCCGAGCTCTAGGTGCCGGTCACAGCACTGGGGCCCGCCTGCATGCTGGCAGGCACATTGTAACAACATGAGCTATTGTAAGAAACCTGCCAGTAATGAGCTAGCGAGCAGGCAGGTGCCAGCTGGCGGGCACGCTGGCCAGGCTGGGCCGGTGGCACCCGGGCAGCAGCGGGGCGGGGCAGGGGAGCAGCGCAGCCCAAAACGTACCACATTGCAGACCGTTATGCAGACCACTGGTGCAGGCAGGAGGCTGGGGGGGTACAGCAGGGGTGAGTGGTCTGGAACATCACAGACCACAAATGGCTTACAAATGCTACATAAAAGTGGTCTGTCTGCAAAATATATGCAGACCACTCCCTGTGACCAGTGGTGTGCAGCAGCTTGTGGTCTGCAATAACTGCAGACCCATACACTACGTTTAGTGGTCTGCAACAGCCCTACAATCCTACCAGTGGCTGCGCCTCCTCCCCCTGCTCCCCCAGCTGCCCTGCACCTGCATCATCCGGCTGTTCCACTGCTGCCTCCTCCCCCTTGGCAGCGTGATGCAGCGGCTGGTGAATAAGAAGAAGAAGAAGAAGAATACGCCCTTAGGCGTGGGTTGAGGAAACCAGCGGAGGTGTGGGTGGCGAGTCCTGAGATCAGCTGTGCACCAAAACGCCCCGAGCCAAATTTCAGCCTGAAACTGCTTCCGCCCCCTCCGCCGCATTGCATAAGCCCTTACACAATAGCGAAGACTCTTAGAGCGCACGGGACCCGCGGACAGCGGCGGGAGTTGTTAACACGGGAAGTGACAAGCGTGCACACAGCTTCATGCGGGCTTGCGCCCCCGCCTATCAACGACAGTTGCGATATAAAAACTCCCGCAGGCTGCGAGCCGCCTGCAAGCGCCAGCAGGTGACCGTGGGGGGTGCCACCTGGGCGCCGATGCTCACCGGGCACCCCTGACGGCAGGGGCCCGAAGGCTCTTACCGAGCACGAGTTTTGCTAGCACCGCCCTTCCCAAGAGTCTTGATAGGTTATGGAAGATGTATGGAGAGGTATCGGTGAATGGCAGGGCAAAATCGTTGCATGGCAAGTGTGGGCATGACGGCGGCTCGACCCTCCCGCCGGTGCCCCGCTGCCGCCCTCGGCCCATGCAGTAAGCAACTACCTGGGAGGACCCATAGCTGCCCCACGCTTATCCCAAGAGATGAAAACACCCTTGCAGGCCATTCGCTGCCGGTTTGTGATGCTGAAACGGCACTTGTAGCAATGGCGGCACGGGACCGGCACGCGCCGCGGCACCCTCGCTGCCGACGCCCGCACGGCACTCCAGTAGTGCGCCATGATTGTGGGACACCAACCAATGCCTCCAGTGTCATGTTCATGCTGAGGAATGTTGAGCTGCTTGGAGCCTCAGTGTTGGTGACAGGAGGGCAGCCAAGTGGGTGGGGGGCGGGAGCGGCGGCGGCAGGGTGGCGGCGGCTCCCATCTGGGGCCTCCGGCTGCCGTGTGGAACCGGGGCTGGGGACTTGCAGCGGGGCACACGGCGCAGAAACGGCGTAGAACGACCTCCTAACCGCTCTGGGGCGCCCGCGAAGGGGGGCCGTGCACAGCTGATCTCAGGATGCGCCGGGTCCCCTTACGGGCCCCCCTTCCGCGGGCTACCGGGCAGCGGCTGGTGCATAGCGAAGGAGTTTTGTTTGCAAGCTGGGCGGCTGCATGTGCGCAACAACGAGCGCAGGCGGCGGCATTTGGGGCCACCTTCTGGAGCTCCCCAGCAACTCGTCTGCAGGGCGTCTGCAGGCAGGGCGTCTGCCTGTGTGAACTCTCTCGCTCGGCAACCTTCAGTGTTCACTCTTTGAAATGGCTGCCCAGCAGCCGCCGCCAGCGGCAGCCGAGGACCCCGCCCTCCTCCTGGCCGTGCTCAGGCACGATCTACCCACCCTACATGAGATGCTGGGCCTGCCAAACCCGCCGCTCACCTTCCGAGGCGTGACGGCCCTGCACGCAGCCGCCCTAGCGGACTTCCCGGAGGCCGTGGCGCCGCTGCTTGAGGCGCAAGGCGCGTGGGTAGTGGCTTTCAACGGGGTAGTCTGATCTGAGAGCGTTGCGGGTGGCGCCGCTGGCCTGCGGGCGGCTGGGGCGGGCAGGGCCTTGCCATTTTGCCGCCCATGCCTGGCTTACATGATCACATAATTCTCTCACACAGGCTAACATCTGCTCCCCTAACCTCTCATAGGAACGCTGCTAGAGTCCTGCTTGGGCAGTGGCATCAGGTACTTCAATGCGCAAGCCACGCTGCTTGCGCTGGCGCCGCTGCACCTGAGCGCCTCTCACGTCAGTGCTCTCCTCGTCTCTCCTCCGGAGGAGGATCCCGCCAAGTCACCGCTGGCGGTGGCAGTATCCCACGGCGCGATTGCATCAGCCCGGCAGCTAGCCACAGCCGGTGCAAAGTGCAAGGCCGGCTTCACAGCACTCACCAGCATGGCCGCCTACCTAGGAGCAGCAGCAGGGGGGCACACTACGGTGGCGGCGGCAGCACAAGTTCCCGCCGCGGTTCAAGAGATGGCAGGGGTGCTGCTGGCAGCGCTGCCAATGAACACCAGGAGTGCATTCGGCGCTACATATTATGCAGCGCACGGTGCAGCCGTGAAGCTGGCGTACCCTCACCGCCTCACGGCGGCAGCCCGAGGCACAGAAGACCCCTACCCGCCCTGCCCCTGGCTGCTGCGGCAACTGCTGCAGCAGCACAGCAGCGGCAGCCCCTTGGCAGCCCTGCCAATGACCAGCCGCGAAGTCATGGGCTGCGTGCTGCGAGGCATGGAAGAGCGCATAGATCAGGTGCCAGGTGAAGATATTGCGCAGTGGCTGGCGGTGCCGGCAGCAACAAATCTGGGAGAGGGCGACCTGCGGCGGCTGGCGAGCACGCTGTGCAAGAAAGGCAAGCTGGCAGCGCTCTCGGCAGCGCTGGCGCTGCCTGTGATGCAGCAAGTGTTGCAGCACGAGGCATTAGAAGGCTCAGACACCTTGCCGCGTGGCACACAAGTTCGTTGGGCTTATTTCAAGCCACTGGTGGTTATGGCAGCCAAGGTGGGCCCAGCTGCTTTGGATGCTGTGCTTTCAGCGGGTGGCAGCGTCAGCCTGGGAGCGCTGCATGCGATCATCGCCAGCAAGCCAATTGCCAAGGGCAGCGCGAAAGCGCTGGCGCTGCTTCTCAGCCGGGGCAGGCCTGCAGTGCCCAGCCACGGCTTGGTGAACACTGCGCAGACCTGCCCCATCTACGCTCTACTGGACGTTCTGCCGGGCAACTTGGACGAGGTGAGAGGGGTTCAAAAAAGGGAGGGGCGTGGCAGATGTATGGGCCGAGACAAGCAAGCCGGCTGGCTGCTGCCTGCCTCTCCAGCGGTTTCTCCACTCAGCTGACGCTGCCGGTCTGCGAGCGGCCGTGCCGTGGGCGATTGCACAAGGCGGCAGCGCTGGCACACGTGAATATGCCTACATGTCACCAGGCGTGTCCAGAGCTGCTTGGACGCCCACAATGGCGGCCAAATCAACAACATTGCTGCCTAAAATTGCAGGCTGTGCACGAGGGTTTCTCCAAAAACTTCGATGCCCTCCTGGCATTGGAGCGCCAGCACCTGGTGCACCTTGGCATGATGGAGGCACTGGTGGCAGCAGGCTACCGCCCCAGCTTGGCACAGACTACCAGCCCCCTGCAGCGCTCCTGCTACCCTCCGGATGACCCCAAGCTGGCACGCAAATGGGATCTGCAGGGAGACGGCAGGTGGGCGCCAACCAGGAAATGAATGAACTCGACCTTGTGTGGACATTTTTTAACACAGCTGGCAGGCTGGCAGGCGAGCCGCTGCTGTTGGCATCCCGCAGATCCTCCATGTTCTCAACCTCGTGCCCTGCATGCATGGCATGCAGGTGGTTGTGGAGCGCTGCCCAGCAGCTGCCTTGGGCGTGGGAGAGGCATGCACTGTTCCCGCCAGCCTTCCGCGCCGCAGCACGCACCCTGCTTTTGGCAGCGCACCGCGGCGAGACCATTGTTGCGCAAGCATCCCAGGCTGTGCCCACAGGCACCATCACCTGCAGCAGCGGGCGCCCTGCCGTCAGCTCAGGGGCCAGCGTGCAGGGCGCCCGCTGGCTGGCAGTGCTGCCACCCAACGTGCTGGAGCACATCATTGGGCTCTGCCCCTACCCACTCAGCGCCTGGCGCCCCCAGCCTGACGGCGGCAGCGCCTGGCGCCTGATGGAAGACATGCAGGAAAACCCAGAAGACTACCTGCAAGATGAAGATGATGTCCCTGACTGGTAGCTTGAGTGTGCGCGTTCGCAAGCCCCGCACGTCGTTTGCACATTGCATTGTGTGCACATTTTCACTCCTTGTCACTTGTGCGAGCAAAACGCTCTCACTCCTTGTCGCCCATGGTCACTCGTGCCAACGCATTCGCTCCCTGTCCCTCATGCACGCAAGGGGTGTGCAACGCTGCAGCAGGGGCGGCGGCTGGGCATGCATGCAGCCGCATGTCCCAGACTCGAGATCAAGTATGCTGCCTCCTGTGTCTTATTCGTAGAATGCCTGTCATTTGTGTTCGAACACATCCATGCCTGACTTGGTCGTGCGCATCCAGCCAAGCAGGGTGTGCAGGTGTAGCTGTCGACAATTGCAACACATGCACATGCTTGTGGCAGTGAATGTACTGTTGTGATGTCCTAGGCGGGGCATAGTTACATCAAGCTGGATTGAACACGAGTGAAACAAACAGCCACCCACTCTGTCCTGAGACTGTGCACATGGGTGCCGCACGCTAACACGGGTACATTGTAGTGTGCATTGGGAAAGGCGGTGCATTTGAACTCGGGTGGAAGATCATAGGCCGGCAAAGTGAGATCAAAAAGCTGTTGCTGGCATGGCAGTGTTTGGCGCAGCCCTCCCACGCTGTCCCTGTTGCTGCCGGCCTGGCAACGCTGTATTGCCAGCTGCGCACTAGGCTGGGCCATCGTTGGCAGGCAGGCAGGCTCCCGCCTCGTCCAGTGCTGCGGAGCAAAAAAGAAGAAGAAGAAGAAGAAGAATACGCCCTTAGGCGTGGGTTGAGGAAAGCCCTAGGAGGGGGAGGTGAAGACAGTGGGCTTTGTGGGCAGGTGCATACAAGGTGCACACAGGCAACGCAGAGATGCAGAGGCACACACTCGCTGCCATGGGTGCTGTCTTACGGCGCATCCGATCCATGGCTGGCACACCCACCTGCTGCTGCCTTTGGACCACCGCCCTGATGCCCACCCCGTCTCCCTCCCTGCCCGGTGCAGGCAAGCTGACGGCCAAGGCGCTGCGCAGCCGCATGCAGCCGCTGCTGGCGGGCGGGCTGTCGCACCTGCGTGAGCTGTACGTGACTGACCAGTGGAAGGTGACGTACGAGTAGTGCAGCAGCTGCTGCGCAAGCGCAAGAAGCTGAGGGTGCAGGCGGGAGAGACGGACAGTGACAGCGCGGCCTCCGCTGTTGCGGCTTGTACATTATGCTTAGATGTATACTCACTTTATAAAGGGCAAATAATGTCGATGGACACGTCGTGGGGCAAGTGCACTGCTTGGCCTTCCGCCGCCTCAGCACGCGCAGCGGCGGCGGTGGCGGCAGCAGGTTAGGGCGCACAGGGCGCCGCCTTGCCCGCTGATCATAAGGAGGCCAAGAATGGAGGAGGGGCTGCACGAGAACGCGCAGCCGCTGCTGCACGAGAACAGGTGCGCGGGGCGACAGGGTGGGCCCACCGTTGCCACTTTGGCGGCCAGCAGCAGAGAACATGGCGCTTCTGCAGGGCACTGGACGACAGCCAACGGAAGCCGGCGCGGTGACGCATGGGTTTTGCTGGTTGCCGCTCGCCGCTGGCCCCCGCCACCTGCCGCCGTCGCTGGCCCAGCAGAGGGAACCAGCCTCAGGCAACAAAGAAACCACGCCCCTTCTACACTTGAGCATTAAAACACTCACAAGTTGCACGGTCATTCATGCATAATGAACGTGCACCTTACGGATGGGCTTTTACCATCTGTGTTTGCTCATGCTGGCTCCTCCTGCTCTCCCCCGCCTCTCTTCCACGCATCCAGCCAAGTTGACAGGGAGGATGGAGTTGGCGAGGCAGCGGCTGGGCAGCCCACCGCACCCATCGGCACCACGCTGCTGCAGACATGCTTCAACATTTTGAACGTGTTCGTGGGCGCAGGTGAGGCCGGCCAGCCTGCCTGCCTCCCAAGCCTCTCGACAGCCTGCCCTTGCTGTCGCTGCTTGCTTCCGCTTGTTAACCCTGCTGCCGCCGCTGCTGAAACGCTGCTGAACCCTAGTACTGGTCAAGCCCTCCGCCCGTCCCCTCATGTTGCACCATCCCACAGGCCTCCTCTCCATGCCGTATGCGCTTCACAAGGGCGGCTGGCTGGCGCTGGCGGTCCAGGCACTCCTGCTCCCCCTGTTTGCCCTGTCAGGCCAGGTGGGTGAAGTGGAAGGTTTGTGTACCGGCTATCCTCAGAGAGACGGACATGGAGGCATGGTATACAGTATGCCGATATACAACACTCGGCAATGGATTGAAAAGGCTGGCAGGGCAGGCGGAGTCAGAGGGCTGTGCCGGGCCGGGCTACACGAACCACCGACCGACGCTTTACCCTGCACTCTTTACCCCCGCCCCTCTTCACCACTTTTGACTCTAATCCCTCCCTTCGCCTCCACAACTCACAATTTGCCGCACGTCGCCAGCTCATCGTTTGGGCGTTCGACCTGCTGCCAGCTGGCACTCCCAAGACCTACCCAGAGCTCGGCCGGGCGGCAGGCGGGCGCGCCGGGGTGCACGCTGTGATGCTATTTTCGTCCCTGGAGCTTTTCGGGGGCAGCTGCATCCTGCTGATGGTGGCCTGGCGCATGGCAGAGCTGCTGCTGCCGGCTGGAGGTGAGCACGACATGCACGCTGTGGTTGTGGTTGGTACGTTGACGTGGCGGAGCTGCTGCTGCCCGCTGGAGGTGAGCACGGCTTGCACGCTGTGCTAGGTGCACTCTGTGGGTGGGTGGGTGGGCGGGTGGGTGCGCCCGGATGGTACGCGGGCGTGGAGTCTAGTGGAGCTCCTGCTGCCAGCTGTAAAGGAGCGCGGCTTGCACGCTGTGGTTGTGGGGTTGTGGGTGGGTGGTGCGCTGACGTGGCGCATGGTGCAGCTGCTGCTGCCTGCTGGAGGATTGGGTGGGTGGGTTCATTCGATGGGTGGTTTGGTACACCAAAAGTCGAGCATAGGCTGCAAGTTTGAAGCCACGGATGCATGGGTGC
Organism: Chlorella sp. ArM0029B; assembly: GCA_002896455.3. Classification (NCBI taxonomy): domain Eukaryota; kingdom Viridiplantae; phylum Chlorophyta; class Trebouxiophyceae; order Chlorellales; family Chlorellaceae; genus Chlorella; species Chlorella sp. ArM0029B. The sequence continues at coordinate 216,555 of JTEE01000205.1, read as the reverse complement.
ACCCGGATGGCATGCTGACGTGCTTTGTGGGAGCTCCTGCTCAAGGTGAGGCCGGGTCGCACGCTGTGGTTGTGGGGCACAGGTGGTGTGGGCCGGGGCCCAATCAGAGGCGTCGGGGGGAGCGCTGGGCTGTGCCCGGTCCTGGGGAGAGGAGACACAGTATTGCGGGCAGCATCGTATCGAGGCTGTGTGCGGGGCCCAAAGGAGGCTTGGGGTCAGCCCCTTGGGCCCCAATTCGACTACCCGCCCACACCCAGCCTCCACCCTCGGCGCCCCTGTGTCCACCCCTGTGCCCGCTCGCCTCCCCTGCCCTGCTTGCAGGCTTGGGTCCTCTGAACTCAATGCAGCTCTCTGCCGCCGCCGTCTCCTGCCTGCTGCTGCCCATCTTGTTTGTGGATATACGCAAGGGGCTGAGCCGCCTGTCGGCTGTGGGCCTAGCTTCAAGCGGGCTGGTGCTCTTGATGGTGCTTGCACTCTTGGTTCTGGACCCACAAAGGGAGGCCATACCTCAGCAGGTGAGCGTGTGTGTGAATTTGTGTGCGAGCATGCGTGTCGGCCAGGCAGAGGGTGAGCGCATTTGTGAGGCTGCGAGTCAGCCGGGCAGCAGCTGGCTGGAGCCGGCAGGCGGGGCTGGCACGGGGGGCGGGGATCCGCTGTTACCCAGCCAGCAGGCGGGCGTGCCAGGGTGGTTGGGCAACACATGCACACCTCAGCAGGTGAGCGTGTGTGTGAACTCATGCGTGCCAGCATGTGTGTCAGCCAGGCAGCGGGTGAGCGCATCTGCGAGGCTGTGTGTCGGCCAGACGGCAGCTGGCAGGGGCTGCGAGGCATGGTGGCAAATGGTGGCAAAGAGGGGGCGGGGAGGCTGTTCCCCACGCAACAGGCGGGAGCGCCAGGTGGCAGCGCAGCTGAAGGCAGCGCTTGACCCCACCCTGGTTCCACGACTCACCACCCTGCGCTCACTCACCCCGGCCGCTCCTCCCCATCATCGCACACACCCTGCTGCTTTCCCCACCCCCGGCGTTCTTCCCTGCCATCCTCCCTCCCTCCCCTCCCTCCCCTCTTGCCAGCCACCCCCGGGACACCACCTCCTCAGCGTCAACGTCATCCAAGCAGCTGGCATCTTCGCACTGAGCGCCACCGCACATTCCACGCTACCCGCGCTGCGCACGTGAGAAAGGCTGGCAGGGTGGGGGGCAGGGCAGCGGTATTCTAAAAAGCTGGGGACAGGTGGCCGGCGGGGCCTGTGGCTGGGGATCTCATTTCAGCGTACGCATCTACCTCACTGCCTCAAGGTTGCCTCTGTGCCCTTCACAAGCTCTCAACGAATGTGCGCACCGTGCCCGCCCGCCTCCCCACCCATGCGCAGAGCAATGCGCCAGCCCTCGCAGTTCCCAGTTGCCCTGGGCGCCGCCTTTGCTGCCATGCTGGCGGCATACACCGCGCTGGCTGCAGCCGGCTACTGGTGAGCAGGGAGGCATGGCCAGGGAGGGGTTCCCTGGCGGCGTACACGTGCGTGCATCATGCTTCCCAACTCTCGTACACGTGCGTGCATCGTGCTTCCCAACTCTAGTCTAGGCAAGTCGTCTCAGCTTTTCACACCCCCTGAAAGAGGATTTAACTTCAGTACCAACTCGTGAGAGGTTGGCAAGGCATGCTTCCAACTCGATGCTCTCAAGCTGGCTGCTTGCACCACACTGCCAGCAGCTGGGCACCCAGCAGCCACCCTGCCGCGGGTGCCGCCCTGACCTGCGCTGTCCCCAACTCCTCAGCTGGTTCACCTGCTGCCCCAGGCCTTCTGGCGGCGCTGCTTCCTTAGTCAGCACACGCCTGGGCATTGGCTCAACTTGTTGTCTACCTCGGTCCTCGCAATGCACACATTCTGGTGATTGGGCCTCCCCATTGCCCAGCTTTTATAAGAAAACATGTTCATGTTACTGCAGGTACTTTGGTGACTCAGCCTCCCCCCTGGTCACCACAGACCTGGCCACAGCTTCCTACTACGCCGGCGGCCGCTTTCCTGTGGACCGAATACTGGTGAGCTGAGCTGGCGCCCCGCTGGCATGCCCCGCTGGCGTGTCCCGCCGGCGTGCACTGCCAGAGTTTGCTGTTGATCATGATCTTGCTGGTGGCAGCGCTGGCACCCTGCCTTGCTGGCACCACGCTTGCATGCCATGCAGCCACACATCGAAGGCGTTTGTCTGGGGGGGTCACACCCGAGCCATCACAGCCCTCGCATCTGCTCGCCGGGCACCGCGCTGCCCCTGCCTCCCCCGGCCCTGCCTGCCCTCGCCCTCCCACTCTGCCCTCGCGCCCCAAGCCGCATCTTCTCTCCCACTTCTGCCTGTGTCCTCACCCCCTGCACTGCCTCCTGCTCTGTTGCAGGCCGTGTTTGTGCTCACAAACTGCCTGACTAAGTATCCGGGTTTAAACCTGGTGCTCCAGGTATGTAACGATGTTACAACTTCAAAAGAAGAAGGGGTTGCCTTTGGGAGTGCAGAAGCGGGGGAGTGGCTCTGAAGGGAAGAAGGTCACACAGTGCGCTGACATCTGTGCCACGCTGTGCATTGACAAGGCGTGCCTCAACAACTGTCCGGCACTTGCATGTTGCGCATTGTATTGCAATGCTTCTGCCCACCCCACCCAGCAGCCCCACGCTTCACCCTATCCCTTGTCCCAGCCCCTCGCGACCCTATCTGCCCTGCCCCATAAACGGCGATGTGCCAATGGCGCCTCTCTGGCACCAACCGTGCCTTCCGCCCCACCCGCCTTCGCCCCCTTCCTCCCCCGCCCCCTGCCCTTCAGGACATGATTCTGTCGGTGCTGCCGTTTGCTCGTGACGAGATGGGCAACTTCCACCCGCCGCTGCCATGGGCGGCACACACTCTGCGCCTGGCCCTGTTTGCCAGCGGCTGCCTGCTGGGCCTGACCGCCTACGCTGTGCTGGGCTCCGCGCTGAGCCTGCTAGGCGGATTGGGCTCTATTTCATGCTCTCTCCTGCTCCCCACCGCCTTTTATGCCTCGCTTGCCTGGCGACACCTGGCACCAGCCCCACGTGCCGGCCTGGCGGCGCTGCTGGTGTTTGGAGTGGGGCTGGTGGTCATGATCACAGCTACCAATGTGTGCGAGCTCCTGCCGAGGTGCCACCATATTGGCAGCGGCGGGGCGGGAGGAGGCACCGCACCGCTGGCCCCGTTGCTGTGACATTTAACAGGTTGCAAGTGCCCGTGCTGCGCTGCGGCAACCTTCATACAATGATGATGGCTGCCTAACTGCTGTGTAACTAGAGTAGACACAGGCATTTGCAATGATAATTGGCTGTTTTGGCTGGAAACTAGGTTCTAGTCAACAGAAATAAATGACGCCATCGGCGCCGGCTGCACGGGCTGGCCAGGGGCTCCTGCCTTTCAAGAATACTGCCAGCCGTGTCAGGGCTGCCAGCCGGAGAAGCCGGTGGCTCTGTTGTGCAGGTCTTGTGTGTAGCTGCCGTCCATCAGCTCCACACCGCTCACCTAAGCAGGTCGAGGGTGAGGGTGGGGATAAGCGTGAGGGTAAGGATGAGGGTGCGGGGTGGGGAGGGTAGGGGCGAGGGATGAGCAGGGTCACACGGTGGTCGTTGGTCAAGCCAGGGTAGAAACGCCAGGCACGTTTGCAGACGGGTGCCTGAGGGACACTCCAGGCAGGCTGACGAGATTCCAGGGGTCCAGTGGCCTCCCCCGATGCCCCCTCCACCCAACAGTGCATGCATCGCTGACTCAGGTTTCCGGCACCCCTCTGAAAACCTGTACACCCCAGGACCCTGCCTGGCACGCACCTTCCCCAGCAGCACACCAGCATGGATGGCTGCCCCCAGGGCCACAGCCTCTGCTGGGTCAACCGTCATGCTGGGCGCAATGCCTGCAACCAGGGCACGGGCACGGCAGGCACAGCATGAGCACAGCAGCAGGGCAGCAAAAGTGGGAGGGGGGGGACGGCAGGGAGCGGGCTAAGGGGGGTGGCAGATGCAGGGATGCAGGCCCATGCAGCCGTTGGGCTCACTTGCATTGTTCAGTCCGGCGCATACGCCTGCACGTGAGCACCCACGCCTGGCCGCCTGCATCCCTTCCTCCTCTCACGCTTGTCGCACACCACGCATCCCGCCCACCCCGGCCCGCCCACCTGTGATGCGCTGCACAAAGAGCTGCACGCTGGGCAGCCGTGTGAGCTGCCCCACCAGCGCCACCTGAGTGATGCGCCGAGGGGGCGGCGCCCACTTGTCCCGCTGCTGGCTGCCGCTGCCATTGCTGCCGCTGCTGGCGCTGCCCTCGCTGCTGCTGCCGCCCTCGCTGCCGCTGCTTGTCTGCCCAGGGATGGCAGTGGAGGGTCGCACCGCCCACTCTACAAACAGTGCGTCCCCCAGGGCTTCCAGCACGTTTGCCATGAGCAGGAAGAGGCGGGAGGTGCGCTCCTCAAACTGCTGCCTCGTCAGCGACAGCGTGGCGCCACCTGGCAGCGCCACCTCAGCAACCTCGGACGTGGAAAGCGTGATCTTGGCAGCCTCTGCCGCACGCCGAGCCCACTCGCGCTGCTCCTCACGGCTCTGCCATGCGGGCGCAGCGGGCGCAGCGCTGCCGTTTGCACCGTTGCTGCCGCCGCCGCTGCCATTGCTGCTGCTGCTGCTGCTGCTGTTCCTGCTGCCGCCCACACCCAGGCCCTGTGCCGCACACTCCTCCAGCAGCCACTCTGCCAGCAGGTCGTCAAAATCGTTGCCCCCGAGGTTGGAATCGCCTGCCGTGCCCAGGACTTCCATGATGCCTTCAAACGCCTGGAGCACGCTGCACAGCGGGGAAAAGGAGAGGCAGCGGGGCAGAGCAGGGGGGGAGTGAGGCCACGAAAGGGCGGAAGGGCAGGCAGGGCAGGGAAAGGGAGGGAGGCGGCACGGGAAGGGAGGGTGGGGCAGGGCGGTCCAAGAGAGGCGACGAGGGCAGGGAGGGCAGGGCCGGCCGGGGAGGCATGCCGCAGAGCGGCGAGGGGCAGCAAGTAGGCACATGGATGCAGTAAGCATCCTGCGCCTCCTCTGCTCTGCCCCGTCTTCACCACAGCTCACGAGCCCCCACACCTCAGCTGGTGTGTCAGCCCGGCAGGCCATTCACCTGCTCTGCCCCCTCCTGTCAAGCCCCTGCCCCTGCCACACGCCTCTGCTTCTGCCCAGTCCAGCCTGCCCCCTCACATGACATCACCACCCTAAAACACAGACCCCTGGCCTGACATGACAACCCCCAAAACCAGCCCACGCCTCACCTGATGTCAAAGGTGCCTCCCCCCACATCAAACACCAGCACCGTGTCTCCATCTGTGCCGCCGTTGATGCCGTAAGCCAGGGCCGCTGCCACCGGCTCCTGCAGCAGCTGCACCTCCTGGAAGCCCGCCTGGGTGGCAGCCATGTGGGTGGCGCCCTGCTGGGCCTGGTTGAAGTGCGCCGGCACGGTGACCACCTGCGGCAGGGAAGTGCATGCGTCGCGTCCAGGTGACAATGTGAATGGGTCCGGGCCATGGTTGGGCGGCAGGGGAGCAGCAACAAAACAACCGCCCTAGCGCCAGCTGGCAGCCCACCCTCACCCCCTCACCTGGAAAATGGCTGCCCGCTCCGCCAGCTGCTGCGCATTCACCTCGACGCATTCATCGCAACAACAACAACAACAGGTTGGTTGTCCGGCCAGGTTGGGCACTCGCACCACCGCTGACCTGGCTTGGGCCCCAGCCCCCGCCGGACAGCCCCGGTAAAGCACATGCGTGCACAGTAACTTCCTGAGGCTTCCCCTTGCAGTGTCGTGTGCCCACACAGCACACAAAACACCGGCTGTGCCATTGGGCCAAGCAAGCCAACAAGCATTGCCCAACAAGGTGCGCCCATACACCCTAACCTAAGTGAAGTACAAAAGCCCGGATGCACTCACCGCCCCCCTTAACCCTTCCTGTAGCCCCTTACTCTGCCACCCCCGGCACAGGAGCGCGCCGCCGCCAATGCGCCCCTTCCGCATTGGCCCCACTCTGCCCTGGATGCACTCACCGCCCCCGTAACGCCTCCTGCACCTCCTCCTCTGCCGACCTTCTCAGGCTATCCCTTGCCGTGTTCCCACACAGAACACACCACATCCGCCATCAGCACCCCCCCTCATCGGGCCAAGAAAGCCAGCAAGCATAAGTCGAAAAAGGCACGCCCACGCCCCGCCCGGAGGCACTCACCGCCCCCGTCACCGCCTCCTGCAGCTCCTTCTCCGCCACCTGGCGCAGGTGCTGCAGCACGTAGCACGACAGATCCACCGGGGTGATCATGTCGTCCAGGGCAGGGCTGCACGCAGGGAAGGAAGCGGGGACGCACAATAAAAAGGGCTGCATTGTCAAGTCAAGTGGCCCAGCAGGAGAGATGATCAGGGGTGAGCATGCTGCTGCCTTATGCAGCGCTGCCTGCAGAAGGCATGCACGAAGTGCGCAAGGATAGGGTTATGTGAGGTGAGATCATGTCGCCCAGGGCGGGGCTGCACACAGAGGGATACACACGGAAAGCAGGGCGGCAGCATCAAGTGACCCAGCAAGGCAGCTTCTCTGGAGCGGGCATGTCTTCCGGGGCGGGGCTGCACACAGGGAAACACACAGGAAGCAGGGCGGCACCAGCAAGTGACCCAGCAGGATGCTTCTAATAGGTTGAAACTCATGCTGGCCTGGGCAGCGCAAGGAGGAACTAATGCAGCTGGGGTGCAGCAGGTGCGGTGCAGCACGGCACTGCTGCCTGGGGTGGAGAAACAGAAGTTGCGGTCGCAGGAAACAGACACGAGGCGAGAGCAGCGCAGCCACCTTCCCTTCCGCTCGCTACATGCCCGCTTGACAGCTTTACCTGTATGCCATTGCCTCGCCGCGGTCACCCTCGCCAACGCTGTAACCCAGCCGTGCAGCCTCTCCAGTCACGTCCGAAGCGCTGCAAACAGAAAAGAGGTTTCGAACGGCAACGGGGCAACGGCATGTCAGGGCTTGGGGTGACAGGTGGCGCAGGCAGGTGGGGGCGGGTAGGAACCGCATCTCTCGACTTGTTGGTTGAGCCCTGCATGTGTGCATGTGTACCCAAACATGCACACCCATCCATCCATCACTTTCCCTTGAGCTGCCTCCTGCACGCACCGCTTGCCCATGAGGCGCTTGAACGAGTGGAAGGTGTCTGTGAGCGGGATGGTGCGCGCGCCCGGCTGGCTGCCACGGCTGTAGGTGGTTGAGTAGCCCTCCGGGGGGTCCAGAACATCATGGCCCACAAGGACTCTGCCATCCTGCAGGAGGATGCGTGGAGAACAAACAGGCAGGCAGGCAGAATGATGGGCACCGCGCAACGAGGGCGGGGGAGGCGGCGGCAGCGGCGGCAGTGCTTCTTCACGAAGGGAACCTCAGCACCCTCGCAAACACCAATTGGCACCGCACCTGCGCGATGGCGACGACGGAGGGCACAGAGGCGCTGCCCTGCGCGTCTCTGAGCACCCGGGCGGCCGGCCCCTCTCCCCCCTCGCCGCCTATTGCGCTGATTGCTGAATTGGATGTGCCCAGGTCCACACCAACAATTGCAGCCCTGGGAGCCACGCAGCGCCGGTGGCGAGAGCGCCTCGCAGCCACCAGCCCTCTGCTAGCCACCGCCTGACACTGCATTGCTTGCACTGCTTCAAGTTTCAAAGAGGTTAAATGAGGTGATACGCATATCAGAGAGATTGAGCAGGACACATGGGGGAGAGAGGCCGCGCCGCGATGCCAGCGGTCATCCACCGCCGCTCCCGGCTGCCGTCGATTGGTGGGAGCTCAGGCCGCTCCGGCTGCTCCTCCCTGGAGCAGGCAACCTAGCTGCGTGCGTCCAGTTTCGCGTAGCTCAGCAGCATACGCAGCTCCTGGCTTGTTGCCGTAGCTGCAGCGCCGCGCGGCGACGCTGCCGACAGCGGCTGAGTGGTGGGTGCTGCCGCCGTCTTGACCACCGGGTGCCACAGCGTCTCCTCCGGCTTTCTGGGAGTGTGCAGCCGCTCTGCCGGGCTGCCTGCCGAGCTGCCGGAGACCGAGCCGGACTCGGACTGCTGCTTGGCTGGCGAAAGGCGCAGCGGGCTGCAAGCGCCGCCGCCGCTGCCGGCGACCAGCCCGTAGGCCAGAGCTGCAAGCCAGCCGAAGGGCGTGCTGCCCTGGGTCGGCTTCTTGCGCGCCAGCACGGTCCAGGCCGCGGCCAGGCCAAACATAAGCGCCACAGCTGACAGCCGAGGGCCGGGCATCCTTCTGTGAAGTCCCGAAGCCAGCAAGAGAGTCCTAGAACGAGCTAGGACGAGGTGATTCGAATGCGAGCTATCAATCCGTCAGCTGCGCCCGAGTTGCATTACCTGCTTAATGTGAGCCGCCAGCGGTGCGCACGCTGCAAGTTTATTGAAACACGAGCAGTCTGCTCTCATTGCCTTCCTCATACTGCACTTGCTACTGCTCCTCCGTCAGCCATTAGCTGCCTGAGTCCTTTACACTCAGCACTAGCATTTTCAAGAGCAGTGCGCGTCAGCGCGCCGCTGCAGGAATCAGGGGCGGTCGCACTGGCACGTGGCCGAGGTCCGCGCACACCAGGGGTGCGTGGAAGGAATGGGGGTTAAGAGCTCAGCACGAAATCATGCGGAGAGCACTGTGGTGGAGGAGAGCAAGAGCAAGAAGAAGACAGCCAAAGCTCGCGGGGGTTACGTTGGCAAGCAGGCTCCACCGCACCCGGGGGCACAAGTGGGAGGGCGGCTATCAGGAGCTGGGGTAAGCAGGGAGGTTGCAAGTTTGAGCCGGTCTGAGCAGGGGAAAGACAGCCAGACGGCATGACTCAGATGCGGTGGTTGAGGCGCAAACAGTTGTGGAAGCTAGAAGGGATGCAGGTAGCAAGGGCCGGCGCGCCGCGGCGGCGGTGGCGGACATCAAACAGTACCGAGGCGCTGCCCGCCGCCGCCCGCCGCTACGCGCTCCTCTCGCAACCCAAGCTGCATCTGCCTGGCAGGCACACCGAATTTTTCTCTAATCCACTTCTTCAACAGTGGGCCCGGGGGCGGGGCCGCCGCCGGGCATGTTGCCGCCGGGCATGCCGCCCATGCCGGTGGCGTCGCCGCCGCCCTGCTGGTACAGCTTGGCAAACACGGGGGACGCCGCCTCCTCCAGCTCCTTCCTCTTGCCCTCAAACTCCTCCTCCTCGGCCAGCTGCAGTCAGGGCAGGGGAAGTGCAGGCGGGCAACAATGAAGGTGAGAAGCAGGGCTGGAAACGCAAGCAGGCTCGAGCAAGCAGATACAAAGTCTTGCAACAAGTATTTGCACACCTTTCTCAGCAGCACCCACAACGGTACATCAGCACCCATGCCCACACACCATGGGACACGCATACGCGCATCTCTTTTCCAGCACCCACAACTTCCCTCGGACATAAACCGCAGCACCCACCAACCTGGTTGTGGTCCATCCACTCGATCACGTCAGCCACCATCTTCTCCAGGCGCTCCTTGTCGCCGGCGTCAATCTTGCCAGCCAGGTTGGAGTCCTTGAGCGTGTTGCGCACGCTGCGGGCGGGAAAGACGGGACAAGCGGGCGAGAGGTGGGGTGAGCAGAGGCAGCGCGGGGGGGAACGGCGGGGGCGAGATGCAGGCAACGGCTGCCACAACATGAGCACGCGGTGGCTGCCTGGCTGGCCATGAACACAGCATCAGCACAGCGCGCGCTGCTGCGCCAGCAGGCCCACCACCACGCAGGCTGCTGCTCTTCCACAGGCTACCAAGCACCCACATCGCTTGCTCAATCTGCCAGCACCCATCCAGTCGTATTGGACAGGGGGCCTTCCTGAAGGCCCATTCACCCACATCGGTCCACAACAACACCAGACAACCAAGTCTCTATAGTACACTCTCCCGCCTCACCTGAAGGCGTAGTTCTCCAGCCCGTTCTTGGCCTCCACCTTCTTGCGTGCAATCTCGTCCTCGGCCTTGTACTTCTCGGCGTCCTGCACCATGCGCTCAATGTCGTCCTTGCTGCAGCACACAGGGGCAGGGGATCAGGAGCGGCACACAGGTGATTAGTACAGAGGATGCATAGTGGTGAGAATAAGTAAGGAGGTGAGAATAGTGTGCCCAGAGGGCGGACAAGCACAGGCGCAAGCCCCAGCGCAACGTCAGGGGTGGCAACACGAGTGCTGGTGCATCTGCAAGAGAGGCGTGCATCCGCACTGCCTGGTGGTGTGCGACGTGCCCGCTGTGCCCACCTGAGGCGGCCCTTGTCGTTGGTGATGGTGATGTTGTTCTTCTTGCCGGTGGTGCGGTCCTCGGCAGACACGTTCAGGATGCCTACGGGGCGGAGGGGGGCAGGCAGGAAGGGGGACAAGGGGCAAGCGGGTAAGGGCACAGGCGAGTTGACACGTGAGGGAGGCACGGAGGCAAGGACCGGGCCAGCGTTGGAAAGGCAGGCACTTCCACTCCTCCCCCAGCCGTGCAGCCAGGAGCCACACTTAAAGTGTGGGAGGCAGGGTGCGGGCAGCGACACGGCAGCGTCAGCCACGCAACACTGCCCACCCATTCCCGGACAGTCAGCCAGCCCTTGCAGCTTCTCAGAGTCCCCCACCCACCGTTGGCGTCAATGTCGAAGGCGACGTTGATCTGGGGCACGCCACGGGGCGCGGGCGGGAGGCCGGTCAGCTCGAACTTGCCCAGCAGGTTGTTGTTGCGGGTCTGCGCGCGCTCGCCCTCGTAACACTGCACGCCAGACAAGGTAAAGAGGAGAACATACAGGTGAGTCGGGTGAACGGGCGGGTGAGGGAGGCATGTTGGGCATCACCAAGCTAATGCACTGTGTTACGTCTCGCAGACTCTTCTTGCCCGAATGTGCCATGCCCCAAACGTGCGCGTCCCCACGCCAAAGGCATAGGGCCAGGTCAGGTCACCAAGGGGTCAGGTCAGCAGCGCCAGGTCAGCAAGCGGCCCCCACCTGGATCAGCACAGCGGGCTGGTTGTCGGAGTAGGTGGAAAACACCTGCTCCTTCTTGGTGGGCACGGTGGTGTTACGGGGGATGAGCACAGTCATCACACCGCCGGCAGTCTCCAGACCCAGGCTGCAGGGGCAGGGGCGGAGTGGGGGTGGGATTGCGGTTATGCGGGGTGAAGGTGCGAATGAAGAGACGCGTGGTGGCAGCAGCTGAAGGTCGTAGTGAAGAGAGACACACGTGGTGGCAGCAGGGGGAGGGACGGCACAGTGGCGCATTCATGCGACAGCACAAGTCCGCCCAAGCACCGCGAAAGTGTTGCCTTGCGCCACTGCTGGCCGCACGTGCCCACGGCATGCATGCTGCGCGTGCTGTGCACGTCGTGATGCGCAGCACCCACCTCAGGGGGGTCACATCCAGCAGCAGCAGGTCCTGCACGTGCTCGTGGGTCTCGCCAGTCAGGATGGCGGCCTGCCGGGGGAAGCGGGGCGGGGGAGGGAGGGAAGTCGGGGTGCACGGTGTGAGAAATCTAGAAAGTGGAGGGTTTCGTGGAGAGGCTATGACAGGGCTGGCTGTAACACAGATCGCCAGGCCGCCCGCCTGCCGCCGCATGCATCTCTGCACCCTATCAAGATCTGCAAGGTCGCAAACAAACAAGCGCCTGGTGTAGCTCACCACCCACTGTGCCCCCCCGATGCCTGCACCCGCACCCACCTGCACCGCCGCGCCGTAGGCCACGGCCTCATCGGGGTTGATCGACTTGCACAGCTCCTTGCCGTTGAAGAAGTCCTGGAGCATGGTCTGCACCTTGGGGATACGGGTGGAGCCGCCCACCAGCACAACATCGTCCACGCTGCCCTTGTCCATCTTGGCGTCGGTCAGCACGCGCTCCTGCGGGAGAGGGAGGGACGGGGGAGGAGTGCGGCACTTAGTGTGGTTGGGGTTGGAAAGTGAGGCCTAGAGGCGCATTCAGAGAGCCGACCCCGCAGTCAGCATACGGCTGAACCTGCCAAACAGCTGTTCCGCCGGCCAGGATCCCCACAGCCTGCCTCACAAACACAGCACGACAGCCGCCTGGCCCACTCCACTCACCACGGGCTCCATGCACTTGCGGAACAGGTCCATGTTGAGCTCCTCAAAGCGGGCGCGGGTGATCGAGGTGTAGAAGTCAATGCCCTCGTACAGGGAGTCAATCTCGATGGAAGACTGCGCCAGAGGGGCGGGGTGGGAGGGAGGGGGAGGAGCAGCGGGTGATGCAACGGTAAGCCAGGCGTGAGGTGGGGCGGCAAA
>JTEE01000205.1:185980-198904 GCA_002896455.3 Chlorella sp. ArM0029B | reverse complement strand
CCCCAAATCCTCAATCTGACCCTGCCTCTCACTCCACCCCACCCCGAATCCTCGATCTGGTCCTGCCTCACACGACCCCCACTCGTTGAGTGGTCGCTGCACAGCTCGACGGAATCTGGCACTGCCACACAGCAGCTCCGCACACAGCTGCCATTCAACTTCCACCGCCAAGCTGAGAATGTGCTGGCCAATGCACACAACCACAACCTCTAGTACTAGAGGTTACACAATGAGCACAACACTGCTTGATACAACTGAATGAATGACTCGTGCCTGCCACTCAAGCTAGCTGAATGGGCTTGGCGGCAGCTGAGACGAGTCATAGAGTACGGCTGCTGTGGTTGCAGGGGCCGCCTGCTGTGCAGGGCCCACCACGTCGGGTGAGCTGACGCTGCCATCTTTGCTGCTGCCAGAGGCTTGTGACGCCGGCTCATGCTCCACATTGCTGGCCTTCGACTTGAGGGGCTCTGATCTGGCCGGTACCAACGGGGCCCCCATGGGTGCCAGTGTGTTGACAATGTCTTCCGCTGTGGGGCGCTGCTCCGGCTGGGTGGATGTGCAGGCCGCAACAAGGTCCGCCACCGCTTGCGGGCACTCCTCGGGGACCCTGCAGAAGCAAACAGGGAGGGCTGGGTGGGCGCTGTGTCCCTGAACTTGCCTGGCCATGCCAGCCTTTGCAGACACAGCGTGAACCCCATTTCTGTCCCTCAAGGTATTTTGTCTCGCAGCTCTTATTCGTTCCCGTTGTGCGCCGCACCGCGAACAGTTCATTCCATTCATTCATTTATAGCGCCGCAGCAACACAAAAGTGTGCCGCAGAACAGTAATTCCTTTTTAGACGTGCACGGCAATACAGGATGGAAGGAAGGAAGGAAGGGCATGCAACTTCCTCTCATTCTTGTATCCAACGTAATCCACTCACCTGATGTCCCTCATTTGCCCTCGCACAGGCATCCGACCGGTGCAGATCTCCCACAGCAGCACGCCTGCAGCAGAGTCATGGTCCAGCTGATAATGGATGTTGACAATGTGAGGCACTGGCAGTGGTTCTCCCATCCCGGCATGCATGCTGCCCTCCCACCCATGCACCACGGGCCCACCGCACCATAGGCAAAGATGTCCGCTTTGGTGGAGCAGCGCTGCCCCAACAGCTGCTCCGGTGCCGCCCAGGGGAAGGTGCCGACTTCGGCTGCAGGCACCGCATGTGCACGTTGGCGGATTTTAGGGTGCATGTACGCTTGACAACGTAATAATTGTGGGTGCCTGCTGGCCTCCGCCGTGCCGCACACATCTGTACAACACACAGAGTGGGGGCATTGGCATCTGGCAGCCACCAGGCCTGCCTAGGTAGAGTAATGACAAAGGGCGGTCTCAGGCTTGTCATGCACGGTAGGGCTTGCCGTGCACACCACCTACAATACCTCCTCATTGTCACTCCACACCATCCCACTCACGTGTGCTCGTGAGGCAGCTCTGCGTGGCAGGCACCATGCGAGCCAGCCCCACGTCGGCCACCTTGGCGCGCCCCGTCTCTGTTAGCAGCACATTCTGCAGGGCGCAACCAGCAGCAGTAGTGCAGCGCACAGGCAGCAGGCACGCAGGGCCTCAGAGGCAGCGGCAGAGGACACAGGCAGTCAGCACGGAAAGCATTCAATCCTGAGTTACGGATGGTGCGTCTTCAACGGTAGGGCTTAAGAAGTCGTGGTGCAAGGCAGCTCAGGGCACTGCACAGGCGTGCCAGCTGGCACGAGCAGCATCCCTGCCCGGCTGCCTGCCTGCGCTTGCTCCCCTCACCGGACTTTTGAGGTCGAGATGAATGATGCTGCGCCTGCAGGGAGGCACGCGGCTCGTGTCAGAGAGTGAAGAGATGTAACGAGATGCATGCCTCTGGCTGTGCTGCCCCGCCCACGCCCTTCCCTCGCACCTGTGCAGGTAGTCCAGGGCACATGCCACATCGACCGCGATCCTCAGGCCCCTGCAGTGTGCAGCCAGTCAGCCAGTTAGTGAGTTCAGCATTGCCTTGTTTTGGGGGCATAGCCCTGCTACACGCCGCAACAGCTACTAGCTAATAGTATTGGAGGGGGCCTGACCCCCTGCTACAGTGCAAGTGATAATTGGCAGCCTTCCTCGACCCCACCTGCGGTACCAGCTGATCCTGCCGGCCTGGATCGCCTTGTAGAGGTTGCCACCTGGCAGCAGATCCGTCACAATCACAAACTCGTGCTCGCTTGCATGGACACCCAAGAAGCCAACAAGGTACTGGCTCCTGCAGGGGAGGGCAAGACACAGGTTGACAAGCCAGGTGTACACGGCACTTCTGATGGAGCGACAAACGGGGGGAAATGGGGCACGCTACAATGAGGACGCGTATTGGACCTACAATCCTTTCGTTGAGCTCACCGGGCAAAGCAGGCAAGTCTCACTGCAGTTGAGCCGGCCTGCTACATCCTTGCCGCCCTATGCAAACCCCACAGGCATCTTGCTCGACCCAACCACACCTGCATGCCTTCAGGATGGCAACTTCGTGCATCAACTGCGGCCTGTCCAGCTCACCGCCAGGATCCTTGATCACCTGCTGGGACAGCAAAGGGCGCCTAAACGAGGGTGGCTTAACTTACTAGGGTCGGCATTGCTTCTACAGCCACCTGCCCACTGGCAGGAGACGATTCTCAGCACACAAGCCCCTGGCGAGCCTGTGCATGCAGCTGTGGGTGCCTATCCAGGCATGTTTTCAGAGAGGCAGCGCTGCAAGGGGTGCACATCAACTTGCCTTGATGGCTGCGGGCTCCATGCCGCACTTGCCACGATACACCTGAATAGGCAAGGGTGAGGCAGAGCAGCGAGTTGGCAAGATGAGGTGTGGAGGCCTGCATGCACACAGTGTGCGTCGCCTGTTGAGGGTTGGGCATTCAACTGGCACAGGATAGGGAGGTCCAGTGTGGCTGAAACGCATTGTAGAGCTGTGCAGTGCAGAGCTGTGCAGTGCAGAGCTGTGCAGTGCAGAGCTGTGCAAGTGTAGAGCTGTGCAGCCTGACAGCTCCGGCTGCGCTGCATGCTCACGTCACCGAAGTGCCCGCTTCCCAGCAGGGCGGGCTTGCCAATGGCGGGATCTGCAGAGCATGGGTCCGGTACCAGCAAGGCAGGTTGTGAGCAAGGCGAGTTTTTGAGCACCAAGGCACGTGAGATGAGGTCAGCCAACCGCGAGGACTGATGACTGATGACTGAGACGTGTCTGCTGCTGCCTTCCAAATTGGGCTCTCCCCCGTCTGCCTATCACCTGTCTCGATGTGGTAGTCTGACACGGAGAGGAGGGAAGATGCAAAGGGCAGCTCGGGGATGCCACTGCTCGTTGACATGCTGGCAGCAAACAGTGAACGTGACCGGCTGAGCTCCCTGCCAAGGGGTATGCCGCCTGGTGGCGGTGGGGGCGGCTCGACCTTGCTCGGCTCTGTGCCCACTGCAATGCAACAGCAGTAAAAGGGGGTTGCAGGCAGGCGCCCACAGTGGGTGGTTTGTATGCATGTGGGATCAGCATCACACCCAGTTGGTGCACACAGTGTGCACAACTGGCTGCGTGTACTGTCTCACATTTGAGACGGCCCTCGGCTTAATGCGCTGGGTCACCCGACTAAGCTTTACAGCGCGCCCCACATGCCAGTGCCAGTGCGGCAGGACATAACCAACCTTGCCCCCATCCCAGCCAGTGACAAGACCGCTGCAACACACACTCTGCCACGACAGCCATTAGTGCTGCATCACCCGCAAGCACACAACATGTCAAGGAGACAGAAGCACGAGCCACCGGAACATGACGCACGTCACCTGCAGGTGTTGTGCTCCAGTTGCTGGATGGCAGATCTACATAAGCTGTGCCTGCGAGGCTTTCATGACTGTCGCCTGAGGACCACTGTAGGCAGGCCGGGAGGGGTGGGAGGAGGGAAACCCGCGTGCCGGTGTGGGAAAGATGGGGCTAGCAGAGTGGGCGGCACGGAAGCAGGCATGCGCTGGTGAGCAGCCGCCATCAGCAAGTAGTCGCATTGCTCCAGTGCTGCCCCACCATGCATCCCTTCTGTTTCATCCCTCATGCAGCTGGCTCCTCCCTTCGGCCTTCTCCCCCAACCAGCAATGGGGCAGCATGCTTCCCCGCTCACCGCCGGTTGATCCTGTGCTGCCTCCGAGGGCAAGGAGTCCTTGACCTTTTCCTCCTTCCGGCGCCGCCGCTTGCCAGCCACGTAACACCCGCCAACCGCAGCTGCAAGCAGAAGGGCCACGCCCACCGCCACCGGCGCTGCAATGACTGCTGCCGAGACGCCACCGTCGCCGGCGCCGCCACTGGAAGGCTGGCCGGCGCCAGCGGGGGCTGCAGGAGCCTCTGTAGAGGTCGCCTCTACAGCTGGATCTACGCCAGCTTGGGCTGCAGGCACCTCGGCAGCTGGTGCCTCGGCAGCTGGTGCCTCAGCAGCTGGGGCCGCAGGCGCCTGTGCAGCTGACGCCCCTGCCAGCTGGCACTCTTGCTTCGTCATGTTGGCTTCCACCCGCATGCAGGTGTCGTCCGCTTGCATGCTGCAGACGCGGAAGGGCAAGCCTGGGGGCACCGGGCCACACAACTTCGGGTTGCCCTGCACAGCCGGAAGGCACACGAGAGGGGGCAACGGGGCATTGGCAAAGTTGGAGGAGCAGCATGGCGTGCTGCTTCACTTTGCGGACTTGCACTGACTGCCACATTTTCCCCAAACCTCGCTCAGCCCTCCCGGCTCGGATACAAATACCACACATGTGTCAGCATGATGCACATCGCAGACTCATCAACCGCCCCCTGCTGGCAGGGAGCATGCTGCAAGCCGCATGCTGGCCACTCCGACCCCCCACCCCAAGCAATGCACTTGTGGGGCAGCCTCACCGGGCGCACAAACAGGCGCTGCAGCCTGGTGAGCTGCGCCCAGCTGGAGGGGATGGCGCCTGTCAGGAGATTGTCCTGCAGCCAACTGTGCGGCGGGGAGGTGGGGAGGCGCTGGTAGGTACCGTGGAACTGCCTCGGACGGGCCCTTACCGCATGCAACTTCAGGGAGAGGACGAAAGATGGACAGGACTTTGCTGTCCCGAGAACCCCGAGCTCACAAGGAGAGTGCGGATTTGAAGCCCATGTTGCTGCCCCACTCGGGTGGGAGAGAGCCTGCAGGTGCGGGAGGACGGCACGTCAGCTGAAGTGGGTCAAGAGGGCGGGGCGTCCCCCGGGGGACGCATAGCTTGCATGGCGGGAAGAATTGGTGGTGGGTGAGGGGAGGCACCGCGGCCCCAAGCAGCCCTCAAGCTCGCAAGCATCGTCTGAGGCACAGGGCATGCCAACAACCCGGCCCAGCCTGTGCCATCTGGGCTAGGTACCTGTGAGCTGCGTGGAGTTCAAGCCAAGCTCCCGTAGCGATTGCAAGCCGCCCAGCGACCCCCACTCAGATGGGAGCGTGCCTGCAGGCAGGCCGGCACAGCAGGGCAGTGAGGCATGCGTGCTACTCACGCAGAGGAGAACAATTGTGTGTTGGGAGGTTCAGGTGGGCGGTGCAGGCCGCACACAATGCACAAGGCAGGCAGGTGCCTATACAGCCAGGCAACACGAGCAGGCCAGCAGGAACGTATGCACTTCCGGCTGAGTGTGGGGGGGTCGGTTGGGCGTGGGCGCAGGCTCAAGCCACATGGTAGGGGGACTGTTGCCCATGCTGGCCAATACTGGTCTGCCAACCAAGCAGTGCCCAAGCGGCAGTAGCCGCATGGTACAAGGCACACAGAAGAAAGTGATGGGGACCTACCTCCCAGGGGGTTCCCGTGCAGGTACAGGTACCGCAGTGCCGGCCAGCTGTCAGGGCCGCCCCAGTAGGCGGGAAGCTGCCCAGCGAGAAGGTTGCTTTGCAAGCTCCTGTGGCACAGGGTACAGATGCAGGTGGGGCACTTGTGTTGGTTGAGCGAGGGAACCAGGGGACACAAGTTCAGCACGGGGCGCAAGCGTGGCAATTGCAGGGACAGAGCCCGTGAGTGACTGGTTTGAGCCAGGCTGCTGGGTGGTGGCAGCGGACAAAGGCACTCAATGCCCCACCCCACATTCGTTGCTCCCAATTGTGCTCCCAAGGCCACTCACAGCTCTTCGAGATCTGACATGGCCGTCGGCTCTTGCCAGGACGGCAACGGCCCGGTGAGGGTGTTGTTTTGCAGCGCCAGCACCCTCAGTAGCGGGAATGCCCCCGCCGTCCCCCAAGTGCTGGGAAGCTGCCCTGCCAGACGGTTGTTGGCCAGCCGCCTGCGGCAGGGCATTGGGCGGCAGGGAGGACAGTGGTCACGGCTGAGTCGCATGGAGGAGCGGCTTGTGTGGTGGAGTGGGGAGCAGGTGTAGGGAGGGTTGGCAGCCCCGGAGCACGCAACATTGCGGTGGCCAAATGTCGCATACAAGCACTAGCCAAGGGCGGTAGGGTCCCTACCGGTGTATGTCCCCAATGGTTAGCAGCAGCAGCACAACTCACAGTTCAACCAGGCTCGGCAAGCTAGCACTGGTGGCTTGCACGTCCTGGGCGCCATCGCTGCTGCCCCAGCTCGTTGGCAGAGTGCCTGTGAGGCGGTTCGTGTCGATCCGAAGCAGGGAGAGCTGAGGGAAAGCGCCCGGTGCACCCCAGCTGGAAGGTAATGTGCCTGTGAGTTCATTGTCGTTGAGCAATCTGCGAGGGAGGGCAGGTGGGTTTGTAGAGGAAGGAGTTGTGAGGGAGGACCTCGTGGTAAGGGTGACGCAGGGAGTCAGTGCGGGTTTGTGCGGGAAGCGGGCGGAATGCACAGCAGGCTGGCATCTTGCAACAGCCCATGATTCGAGAGCCTTTGGCAAGCCGCCGTGGCAGCCCAACAAGGCTCGCCCTCAACAGAGATCTCACAGATTTAGCAGCGTCGGAAGAGCCCCGGGCGCGCCCCACTCTTGCGGCAGTGTTCCCCGGAAGCTGTGCCCACTTAGGTCAAGCGTCGTGATTGCACTGAGGTTGGCCAGGGCGGCGGGCAGCGTGCCTGTCGCCCGCACCGCGCAATCGAAGCACTGCAGCGTCCTGCACTCATGGCCAGGCGACATGATTGGTGTTGAGGGATGTCAGGAGCTCAAAATGGCGAGCGGGGCAGGCCGAGGCAGAGGCTGCCTGCCAAGCTGAATATCCTGTAGGGCAGCTAGGCACCACACAAAAGGGCAGCAGGGCAGCAGCGCTGCAGACCTGCATCCCAGCAGCCCTGCGGGCCAGCAGGCCAGCCCGCGCAAGTGGTTGCTTACAGGCGCTGGATCTTGCCGTCATCTGTGCATGTGACGCCGGTCCAGTAACACAGCGGCACACCGCCGCTGCTGTTCCAGCCGCGGGCAGGGCCGCCAGGGAAGGCAGCCAGAAACCCGGAAAGGTTTTCGATTGAGTGGGCCAGATCCATAACGGCAGCAGCTGCGGCCGGCAAGCAGGCAGGCGTGCAAGGGGTGGGGTGAAAAGAGTGGGGTGAAAACGCTGGCTGCAGCTTGTGCGTGCTGGGCACGACACCAGGCAAACTGGCAGGCAACAAGGTTGGGTCACGTGCCGGCACTTGGCGCCAAGCGCAGCCAACACAGACCGCCCCCACGCTTACTTTCTGTGTCAAGCTGCACGCCTTCCTGCGCCCTCACCAGCATCACAGCCAGCAGGCGGAGGGCTGCAAGGGCGTGGTGCACTGCTTGCCACTGCCGCATGACTGCAAGCTGCACACACCGGCAAGGAGGGGAGCGGGCGGCGGCGGCGCTGAGCTAGCGGCGGGTCGCTGGAACTAGCGGCTAGCGCCCCCCCGTTGGAGCAGCGATCACCCACCTGTCACAAACCTCAGCGCCCAGAGCGCCCGTGCAGGGAAAGGCAGCGCAGAACAAGTTTGGTCCGGGCGCGCGCTAATAGGCCGGCGGCCTTTCACGCGCTAAATGCGACAACCATACCACGAGTGCGAGTTCTGGGAGGCCCTGCCAGAAGCACCGGCCCGACCCGAGGTGTGTCAGCACCAAAAAAACTCCAGTCAGATACACCTGAGCAAGAACGCTCCGGACTGTATGTGATAACGTTCAGTGCTGTGCAGGATGATTTATACGCATCTGAACTGGGCGGCGGATGAGTTGTGCGCGCCGGGCCGGATTGATTGGCGTTGCTGGCGGCGGCCTGGCGACGGGCGCACGGTCGCCGGGTTGAAGGGGAAGTTGAAGTGCTGGGATCAAAAGGGCCCTGGCACCACCAGGTGTGTGATAAGGAGACTGGGCACCGCAAGACACGTAAATCAGGCAAGCTTTGAAGACGGTCATGTTTGCAAGAAAAGGCAGGAAGGGCAATTTAGCCTTTAACAGCAACACCGCGCAACAACGCCGGTGTACGCCGGCGGGGGGCTTGGCATGAGCGGGCGAAGATGCCTGGCGCGCTGGCACCATCTGGGCGTGGTGGATCCACCAGCCCCGGCCACTGGCAGGCACTAGCAGGCACTAGCAGGCACTGACATACGCTGGCGGCATGAGTTGCCCTGGTGCTGTTCTTTGCAAAGTTCAGGAAGAATGCCTGGGGAGGCGAGCGGGCACCCTGCACTTGGTGCCCGCATCAGTGACCACACTCTCTGGGCCCAAACCCATACTGGTGCTGCCCGGTGACCCCTCCCTGCCCACACCCCTGCCTAACCGGCAGGCGCCGAAGAGTTCCCAGAGGGCTCGCTGCTGGTGATTCACCTGAGCATTTCGGACCGGCTGTTCACTGCCTGCTCTTACTTTGACCCGATCAAGCCGACCTGGACCGTCTCCGGCTTCAAGTATGGTGAGGGGACGGGGACTGGCAGTGGTAGGAGCAAGGTGCACGTGGGCGAGGTGGTTCATGTGGGAGGGAAGGACATCCAGGACATGAAATTGAGGGGCAGCGGGCCAAGTGAGAAGCCGGATGGGGGGCAGCGGATCCTGAGCAGCATGCTGGGGAGCAGGTCACCTTGCAGCTTGCACCCCGGTTTTATCTGCAGCTCGCATCCCACACCACGCGCCGCATACAATGGTAACGTTGTTATCTTGGCCTGTTCACATTCTTCTGGGCCCACCTCTCACGTGGCACGCGTCAGACCCCACCGGCCCCTTTCCTGATGCGGATGCCAGCGGCAGCACTGAGCCGCCCACCTCAGACGTCAGCCAGCTGAGTGACATCATATGCTCCGACCAGAAGGCAGCTGGCAAGTAGCTGCTGCAGGCTGTGAAGGCGGGAGGCGAGGAGGCACAGGTGGCAGTCATGGCGCTCATGATTTTTGAATGCAGATACACTGATGCGCCTGGCCAGACCTGTGAGCAGGAGCGGGTTGAGTTTCTTTGGGTCGTTTGCAGAATTTGCAGCTCACGGTTTGCGGGAGGGTCTAGACCAAGATCTTGCGCGCTGGCTGTGCATGTGCCAGCTGGTGGCTGAGAGGCGCAAGTTGTCCCGCATGACCTTACACATGCATCACCGAGTTGAAGAGGCTTGATGCCATTTGAGATAGGGTTCGATAACTCTGCTAGATAGCCACAGCTTGCCAACAGTGACCGTGCCCGATTATGGGGGCAGCAGGGGGGAAGGTGGTGCTATGAATGTGTCCTGGCTGAGAGACGGCGCATGTTCATTCATACACCAACAATATGTGTCTGGCTGAGAAAACGACGCTTGTTCATTCATACCACAACTATTTGGTTCGCTATAAGATGTGCCCGGTCACGAAAACGGCGGTTGCTCATTGTTACTACAGCAACTTAGTGTCCGGCTAAGAAAACGGCCTGTCTATTCAATCAGTGGGCTGGGAGGAACATCAGCTGAAGGGGCTGGGAGGGAAATCAGAAGGCGAGCAGCCCACCGCCGCTGTGCCTTTGTCTGGCATGCTGGGCGTGCTCACCCTGCTGGCAGCTCGTGCTTCCGGTCCTCAGCGCTGCCCTGGGGGATCAAGGGGCCCGCACGAGCGGACACCGAGGGCGCACCGCGTGGCACCAGTATGTTGACAATGTCTTCGTCGCTCGGGCGCTGCTCCGCCTGGGTGGACATGCAGGCAGCAATGAGGTCGGCCACAGCCTGTGGACACTCCTCGGGCACCCTGCAGTGTGACCATTGGATCCAAGTGTGCATGGGATTGCATGAGCACCGAGTAGACCACAGCGCACACCCGTCAGATGTTCCAGCCGGCCCCATTTGTTGAGCGGGCCTTCTCGGCAGCATCATGATGGCCACTGGGCAGGCATCCGTGGCGGTAACAGACCGGCATACCCTCACAGCCCGAGCCCTATCGCAAGTAGGTCCACCATCAAGTACAATCACAAGCTATTTACACGTCGACCCATGACGCAGTTCTGTCCCCACGCCTTTCTGAGCAGCTCTCGAAGCACTGTCCTGGGTGACCAACCTGCCTGCCTGTTTTGACTGGGCGGACGGGTCTTACATGTGCTGGAGCAACTGTCTGGCAGGGAGTGGCTGCACGCACTTAGTTTGGCGCCAGAGGGAGCGAGAGGACGAGGAAACAACAGGCACAAGCGAGCACAGGGGGCGAGGGTTGGAGGGTGCGTCAACAGTGTCGCGTCATTCCTTGCTGAACATCCCACAATGGCAGGCGGGTCACACAGAGAGACATGGGGCAAAAGACGTGGGTGAGACTGAGCAAAAGGAGGGTGGAAAAGCAAGGCCCCATGGGGAGGACCTGCAGTGCGTCGAGTCGGCGCAGCAGCAGGGGGCAGTTCAGCTGGCAGTCAGCCTGGCTGCTGCTTGCGGTGGGCCCCAGTAGGCGGGGTCCACAGCTGACGAGCTGAGCGTGGGGCACAGCAGCCAGAGTCCCCGGGGTTCCGGTGCATGGCACAGGCCCAGGCGGCAGCTGCCGCGCTGCACAGACTGCTCTGCACACACGCTGGGGGCGGCTCATCAGCGCAGCGCAGAATTTGCCTCGTGCTTAGCGGTACACGGGGCTGCGGCTCCGGTCGCGGCCGCCACCGCCGCCACCGCCAGGGGCGCCTTCGCTGCCGTAGCGCGACTGCAGGCGGTCAAGCGCCGCCCGCTCCCGGGCCTCGCGGTCGGCAGCGCTCTGGGCCTTGCGGGGCCGGCCAAACTCATCGAAGCTGCAGCACAGGGAGGGAGGGAGGGGAGAGGGAGGCAGGGTGGGTCAGGGGAGGGAGGCAAAGGAGGCAGGGTGTGTGGGAAAGGGGTGGGGCAGGATGGGGGCACGCACAGGCGGACTTGGGGGAGCAAGTCGGCAAGAAGCTTTGGGTGAGGCTGGACAGCAGGGCTGGACACGGCTGTCTGTTGTACATCCTGGTCAGCAGGCAGCAGTGCACCCTGGCAGGCCAGCATCACAAACATCCACCAGCCAGGCAAAGCTGCCCAGAAGCGGCACGCGCAGCTACTCACTCCTCGTTCCGCTCGCGCTCGGCACGCCGCCGCCGCGCCTCCTCGGCCTCAGCGTCATCGCGCTCCTTGAAGCCGCCGCCTGTGGGCAGAGAGAGCAATTGTGAAGGCAAGGTGAGCAGATATGCAGCGGAGAGGCAAGCTGTGGGCGAGGTGGGGCCTAGCCAATGCCAACACAGCAAAACAAAAACACAGCGTAGGAGCTGCTGCAGGAAAGATGATCAACCGGTTTGAGATGCCGCGACGGGAGAAAGGACAGGGCAATGTAGAAACCACGGGTCCAGCATAGAAGACGAGTCTGGAGGGCCGGGGCAGGGCAGGGCAGGGCAGGGTGCTGACTCCTCTCTTGCAGGTCACACCACAACCGGCATCTAGAACAACCCAGGCTTCGCCACAGTCGGCACCCCCTAAATCCGTTCTCCCGCCCCCCACACTCACCCGCGCCCTCGCGGTTCGTGTCGAAAGTGCCCGGCTTGGGCGTGTTGCACTGGTTACAGGTGGACCGGCGAGCCCAGTTAACGTTGCCGCAGCCGGTGCAGGTCCAGTCGCCAGGCGCAAACTTGCCTGCAGGGTGTGCAGCAGGGGCATGGTGGGCGTGAGCTGGCAGGGCTGGCGGAAACCTAGGCAGGCCAGCAGGGTGGATGCCCCTGGCAAGAAGGAACACAGTGGTAGTGGCGGGCGGGTGGGGAAGCATGCTGCACTGGCAAGCAAGGAGGGTGGACAAGCAGAGCACCGGATGCTTGCAGCAAGGATGGGCACAGAGCAATCAGGAGCAGCCATCCAAAGGAAGGCTGGTTGAGCTGGCAGGGCAGGCACAGCAGGCAGCGAGGCTGGCGTAGGCAGCATAAACGCAGCAGGCCTGGCGGGTGCCTCCTCGTCTGCCTCTACACCCCATCGGGGCTCGCTCCTTTCTTCCGGCGGCACTGTTGACCAACTCTGCTGGCATACGCTGTGTTGTGCTGGGCAGGGGTTCTCACCTGGGGGACCCTGGGGAGCAGCGGCGGGGCGGCCTGCACCGGCAGCAGCCGGGGCGGGGGCGGCAGCACCGTAGCCGCCGGAAGCGTCGTAGCCGCCGTAGCCGCCAGCGGCGGGTGGGGCAGCGGCGGCAGCGCCGCCACCGCCGCCGGACTTGCCCTTGCCGCACTTGTTGCAGCGGTCGCGCCAGGCAAAGCTGCATTGGGAGGGAGGGAGGGCAGGAGGGACGGCATGCTGGTCAGTCTCTTGTCAACCCTGACCCACTCCTGCCTCAAGGCCAGCCAGAGCAAGGGTGAGCACTGAAATCAAGTACGCGTTGAAATGTACAAGGAGCAAAGAAGATGAACAGCTCAGGGGCTGGCTCAGCCCCTGCTTCAATATGCAGCCTCTCTCTAGATGCAGCCTCTCTCTAGTAGAACATCAAGGTAGCCCCACACACTGCCCCACCGTCTTGCACGGTGCTCACTTGTTGTTGCCGCACTCGCAGTCCCAGTCTCCCTCACGACGGTTGCCGCCCGCGGGTGGTGCGCCGCGCGGTGCGCCGTAGCCACCGCCGGGGGGC
>JTEE01000205.1:149410-175659 GCA_002896455.3 Chlorella sp. ArM0029B | reverse complement strand
GCGGGCGGGTTGCCTCGGGTTGAACTCGCTTCTTTGCACAAACTGCGGAGGAGAGCCGGCAGCCGGCATGTTGGGGCAGTGTGAGCTTGGGCGCTTGCACCGTTGTCGAAGGCTGCAGGCAGCAGAGCCTCAACTTGAGCCCTCAGCCGACCATGCCATCCGCCCCCCCCGCACCCCCCCACCATGCTTGCAGCGACATCACCGAGAAGGGCCTGGTGGGCAGGGTGCCGCCCAATGGAGGGTGGCAGCTACCCGACAGCCTTCAGGAGCTCCGAATGGTGAGGTGGTGCCACCGCCAGCAGTAGAAGTGGCTGTTGCCGGTGGTGGCAGGTGACCAGCCCGCTTGGGGCACAGGCTTTGCTGGTGAGGGAAGTGGGCTGCCGTGCCTTTGGCGCGGGCTGCCATGCTGTGCACTGATTGCCAGGGAGCATGCTGATATACCCGCGCGCTAGATTCCTATTTTGAAATCAGGCGAGAACAGTCGCCCTACATTCTGCTCTCAATGCACTCCTCGCAGTCCAACAACGCCATTGATGGCACCATACCCACCAGCCTGCCACGCAACCTTCGCACCCTTGACATCAGGTAAGCCTCGTCACACTTGCTGGCCGTCGGGCCGACGACGAGGAGCCAGTCCTGTGGTTGCATGCCAACTTTAGAGATGATAGTCGCTCTGACTCCACTGGTCTGTATTGCGTGATACATCCCTGCCCGCCGTCCGTTCTTCCTGGCACTGCAGCCTGAACCGCCTGACAGGGGCAATCCCTGAAGACTGGGCTCTCCCCTCGAGCCTGAACTACCTGAACCTGGCTCGCAACAACCTGTCTCGTATACCCACCAACTGGACGTTCCCGAGTACCTTGAGCCAGGTGTACCTGGAGCAGAATATATACATGAAAGGTGAGCTCAATGCATGCGCAACAGTTGGTTAGTGTTTTCTGTTAAGTATGCTCAGGCTGGCGTCCACAGCACACACCAAGTGTGATGGCGCACATCGTTTAAAGTTGGTGAGATAGCAGCTCCCCATATTCTGCTGGGGTGCATGCAGAGGTCCTCACCCTCCCAACCCCCGCTGTCTGGTGCAGGCGCCTTTCCCAACAGCGGCTGGGATCTCGGCCAGAGCTTGCAGGTGTTCACCATGTCACGCTGTGCCCTCTCCGGCGCCATCAGCCCCGAGCTTAGTCTGCCTCGCACACTGCGGTGGTTGACCATTTTTAGCAACAACCTGACGGGTGAGAGGAAGTGTGGGTGTTCCAGTACAACATCGGGCAGTTTGGCAATGCAGTACATTGCATTCTCATGCGACAAGCACATAGGTGGCTCAAGTGCAGCTCCCAACCAACTGCATAGCTGCATCCTAGTCAGCAGGGCTGCACCGGGTTCGCTTGCCCATGGCGGCGTGGCCTCTGCAATTCTGTGTGCTCTCATACTCCTACCCTGTTGCTCACGGCGGTCTGCCCACAGGCTCTCTGCCGGCCTGGCCCTCCCTCGAGGCAGCACCCGACGCAACAGTAAGGCTGACTCCTGGAAACTCCGGCCTGTGCGGAACGGTGCCAGAATCTTTGGTGAACAAGTATACAGACAACGAGGGACAGCCCCTGGGCGCGCTGCCCCCATGCGCCCCGGCAGCCCTTCCCCCTATGGTGTTGGCGCCCTCCCCTCCGCCTGCGGTGCTGACGGCCCCTCCTCCCCCTTTGCCGGTGCCCGGCGGGGACGATGGTGCCACCCCAAAAGAAGCCACCTCTAGCGGAAGCAGCGCTTCGGATGAGGCGACGGCAGCGGCCGAGGCACCGGCGGATGAGGCGACTGGGCAGCCGCTGCTGCTAGCGTTGCAGCAGCCGCTTTTGGCTGCTGCTGACACCCCAAACACAAGCAACCTCACTTGGGCACAGCTGCCAGCAAGCCAACTGTGTTTGATGCAGAACAACACAGACTTCACTGGCAGCAACTGGGCCGACCTGTATCCAATTGGCAACGGCGCCTGCTGCAAGCAGCCGCTGGACTGCTGCCGGGCCTGCTGGGACACGCCTGGCTGCGGCGCCTGGACCTTCCGTGCCAACGATGTAAGTTAAGGCAGCAGGGTTGCAACAGGAGGGGAGGAGGCTGAGGCAGGAGAGTGCCACTGCTTCCTGACCTCTCACTTGCTTTCCCTTCAGTCCGCTTGGGACTCTGTGTGGCCCGTTGACCATGTCACGACACGTGTAGATGCCCAGGGCTCAGGCACTCTCCCTGCCCCCCCCAGCTTCCCTGCAGAGCATGTGCTGGCTGAAGCAGCCTTCAGGATGGGAGGCAGTGCGCAAAGAAGGCTTTACGTCGGGCGTGGTCACAGCGCTCACCCGCCGCGCCTACACCCCACTCGAGGTCGGCGGACAACGGCCAGAGGGGGCTGTGATGCCCCTCAATGCTCTATGGGGCGTCGAGGCCAACACCACCTGGGAGCCCCCACCAGTGGGCTATTCCCAGGGACAGTGCATGTTTCTGCCCCAAACGAACCTCGAGGGTGACCGGTTAGAAAGAATCCTCAACAGCTCGGCTGACGCATGCTGCGATGCCTGCTCTGCCAACTCCAGCTGCACGGCCTGGATCTTCTGCCCGGAGCCGGAAGGGTGAGGACACAGGGAGGGGCAGCATGTGGGTGCACAGAGCTTGAATAGCTGAAGGGTTCGGCTGCTGGCATGCGCCGCGCTCTTAGATTTGGTGTTTGCTAGTTGCAGAGAGGTGTGCTGTGCTGCCCAACATGGGTCCGGTGTGCCTGCCGATCAGCAAAACCAGATGTGTTTCAAGACGGTGTGACACACGCTCCACTGCCCAACCGACTGCTGCAGGTGTAATAATGGTGCGCTGAGGTTGTGCAATTGCTTGCAAGCCTGCATGCCGGAGGCTGCACCACAGAGTGTGCCAACTCGCTGCGGGAGGGACAACGTTAGACAGATGCTGCTTAACAGCAAAGCCTGCCCCATGCGTTGTGCATGCTCTGCGGGCCCTCTGGTCAGGCTGACACGTGCCCTGCCTCCGCAGGCTATGGCGATGTGTCGCCCCCCTTCTCCTGCGCCCTCCGCCGGCAAAACATCTCCACTAGCCAAGTCTCGGGTGGGCTGTGCACACCAAGCTGCTTTGCCACTGTTCTACAGCAGGTTGAGGCCTGAACCCCCCTGGCCTGGTATTTGCCATGTCAGCAAGATGCTTCCTTCATTCATGTGCACATAATGCGTGTACTTCACCCCACCCCACCCCTCTCTGCCCCATCCCGCCCCTTGCCCCAACAGCGAGCACCCTAAAGTTCCATAACCAGGGCACCGCTGTTATAAAGGGTGCCCCCTACAACTACACAGTGCCGTGGATCTGCGGTTATGTCATTCAACGTAAGGCTCTTTGAGAAGGGTGTGCACAGTTCGGGACGGGGAACAACCAGAGGGGTGTGCACAGCAATCGGCGCACACGGCAAGGTGGTGCTTACCCGCAGTGCCCGCCTGGAGGGAGGCAGCCATGTGTGGGTGCAGGTCGGCGCAGGTTGCTAGCACGCTTTCAGCAGCTCACATCATACAGTGCATACCCATTAGCAATGTGTGTGCGCTACGCCCCTGCAGCCCCTGAGGAACCTGAGCCTCCCGCAACCTCGGGTGAAGGAGGCTCCAGCGTGGGTGTCATCGCTGGCGCCGTGGCGGGAGGTGTTGTGGCTGTACTGCTGGCCGGAGGTGCGTGGCATGCATCTTACCCCGCCAGCGCTGGCTGCCCCTTCTCAGTTGCCCTTACAAAACACAATCGCCTACTTTGCGCCATGTGGCCAGAGCGCCACGCTCTGATAACAGCAAGGTCTGGGCACCCAGCTGGAAGCCGCTGCCTCCAAAGAGGTGACTCGGAGCAGCAGCCCAGCGCAGGGTACCCGGGGACAATGTGGTAGTAAAGGAGATGTATACATGTGTCGTGGACCGCCGTCCGCTACCCTGCGCCCCTCTGCAGGGCTGTTGTGGTGGTGCCTGCGCAGCCGCCGGCGCCAGAGGCAGCAGAGGGCGGAGGATCGGCCCGAGTTGTTTGACGACAAGGTCTCGGCCAGCGTGTCTGAGCGTGAGTTCCCCCTTTGGTTTTCATTCGGTGTGTGCCTGTTGTGGACCGAGGAGGGGGGATCTGGACACGGCACATCGTTTCCGTGCTTGCTACAGCCGACTCACACCACCTGTCTCCTTTGTACACCTGCAGTGGACAGTGCCAATCGCATCAAGCAATACGATGCCACCTCATCATCCAACTCAAGAGGACTGCCCGGGGCACCTTCACTGCCCCCCGTGCGCAGCGGCAGCAGCGGCGCGACCTTATTATCAGGCAAAAGCGGCAGCAGCACCATACCAGACCTCCCCTTTGCTGATGGGCTGCTGGTGCCTTCAGACTACAAGATCGAGACAGGTGGATAACTTAGTGGGGAAGGAACGCAGGCAGTCAGGCATGCACGCAGGCTGTATAAGGAAGGCAGGCGCGGGCCAGCATGGCAGAGGGCAGTTCATGCAGGGCAGAGCACAGGGGTCTTAAACATACATGCGATGGCCCTGTTTTTTACTGGCACTGAATGATGTGATTTATTTAGCTGCTGTGTGCATCTTCGTCCCACTGCAGACCTAACAACTGGAGAGCCCGTTGTTCTCGGCCGTGGCCACTTTGGTGATGTGAGTGGTTCTGGCCACCGTGCAGTTGCCGGGGGTAGCGTGCTGCTGCACTTCCTCCAACCCAAAGGGCCGCATAGTCACAATGACCCTCGCGCACCCCTCTCCTGGACACTCCATCTCTTGTATCGAATGCAGGTGTACCGAGGCACATGTGGTTTGGAGCCTGCCGCCATCAAGGTAAGCTGCCGACTTGGACCGGGCTGCAAGCTGTGCGCGCGCTGTAGCTCTATAGCACCCTTCCAGTACATTCTTCTATGAGAAGGCACATCCAGGCTCGTGGAAACCTTGGGTTATATCCCCCTTTCCTGTCCCTCCTGCAGGTGATCAAAGAGCCTGGCGGGGAGATGGACAGGCAGCAGCTGCTGCGGGAGGTGGCCATCCTCAAGTCGTGCAAGTGAGGCGGGCGGGAGGCCATGGGGTTGGGCATGTGGGCAATCACATGTTGCCACTCTGTGAGCCTGGCTGTCAGCCTATTGCAGCCTGCCCATCAACATGAGATTGACAACATGCATTTAACCCTCGCTTTCCTAACCCAAAGCGTGACCAAACAGCAGCTGTGCAACCCTCTCTGCCTCCCGCCCATCCCCATCCACAGGAGCCAGTTTCTGGTGTCTTTCTTGGGCGCCTACATGAGCGAGCACGAGTTTGTGATCGTGACGGAGCTGCTGCCGGGGGGCACACTGTATCACGCGCTAAAGCCTGACAAAGTCAACTGGTACCGCAGGTGAGGGACAAGCCAAAGCTGGCTCGTGACAACAGGGGCTTGGACACAGGGGCAGTTCCGGGGCATCTGCCAGTGGCAATCAAAGAGGATTCAAATCAGCTACCAAAGGCCTGAGAACAGGGAGCCGATCTTGTTAAACGTTGTGCAGGGGCCTGAATATTGCAATTGACGTGGCGCGCGCGCTGGACTACCTGCACAGGTGCGCGGCCCTGCCTGCTCTGCATCTACCGCCATGTGCTTTTTCTGTGCACCTGGCAGACACTGCAGTGCCTGCAACTGTGTGGTCAAAGAAGGGCTTGCTGCCACGCCCTTGCCTGCAGGCGCAGCATCATTCATCTCGACCTCAAGAGCCCCGTAAGGGGGCAGCATACTATGTAGTCCCGGCGGTAGTACCATCGGTAGTACCAGCGTGATGTGGTTGATCCCTGTCCTTCCTAGCTGCAACTTGAAGCACTCCCAGAGAACTCATCTGTATAGCGACCCAATCACAAGCCTGTCTGCTCCGGCCCCCGCCCTGCAGAATGTGCTGCTGACGCAGCATGGGCGTGCCAAGGTGGCAGATGTGGGGTTGGCGCGCATGGTGCCCGCAACGCAGAGCTGCCTCACTAGCACCGGTGAGCGGGAGGGGAGGGGCGCCGAGCGGGCACTGCGGCCCTAAGTTAGGCATGACACATTTCAGCACGCTCATGCTTGCCACCTGTGCACACGCTGCCCGCTGCCAACCTTGTTCCCCCCTTCAGCATGCCCTTTTCAGGCTCTTTTCCCTCTGTCACATTGCTATCTCTGCATGCTGCTTGTCACTACCTGCCATGCAGTTGAGATGGGCGGCACCTTCCCCTGGGCGGCTCCAGAGCAGCTGATGGGCCAGCGGTGCTCCACCAAAGCAGACATCTACGCCTACGGTGCGGTGGGCTAGGGGCGGGGCGCCAGGGCTCTCAGGACATGTTAGTCCACTAGGATGCAACATTGTTTTGGCTGGGGAGAAGCAAGGTGTGTATTGTCAACGGGGCCCTGGGTGCAGAACGTGCCCAGATTCTGGGCTTGTGCTCTCCTGTGGCCGGTACCTACCGGTACAGAAAGCCACCCTGCCACTCCCTTCTCTGCTGCAGGGGTGGTGCTGTGGGAGATTTGCACTCGCAAGACCCCTGTGCGCGGGCAGATGCGGGAGGTCATGTAAGCAGTACATAGTACTTGTTTTGATTGGGTGGTGTTGTCGAGCTTTTTTTTAGAGTGCACCGCATCCGGCAAAGGCTGGGCAGGCAAAGGCCTACCAAGGTGGTCCGGTGACGCGGCAGGCTGAGTAACAGCGCTTGAGCCATCCCATGCCCTCCCGAGTATGGTTGCAGGGTGCCCGAGGAGTGCCCGCAGGCGGTGGCCGACCTCATCACCGCCTGCATGTCCACCCAGCCAGAGCAGCGCCCCACAGCGGAAGACATTGTCAACACACTGGCACCCACCGCGCCGCGGCGAGCTGTGGCAGGCGCTGTGAGGCCCCCGGTCAGCCAGGAGGATCGCAAGCATGACTCTGCTGGATCTCGTGACAGTGGTGGCGATGGCAGTACTGCCAACGAGCCGGACAGGGCTCAGGGGCCACAGCCGCCGCAGCCAGCGGCAGCTGTGGCGGTGCAGCCTGCGGCGGTGGGCCGCGCTCCCTCTGGCTTCCCTCCCAGCCCCTTTGGTTGATGTATATTGCGTGCAGCTTTATGACTGAGTGGCAGTGTGCTAAAAGGGCACAAATTTGTTGCAATCCTCAGCAAGGCTTGCTTCACCCGCTAGCTTGAAGCCGGGCCGCCCGCTCGTTTCGGGTACTCTGGTGCCCCCCCACCTCCCTACTTACCGGCAGGCCGCACTCCACGTCGATGTTGCATGCCTCTATTTATTCAATCAACCTTTTGTGTTAATATAAGCGTGGGTGCGCACTGCACCAAATACTTCCATTCACAATGCATCAAGATCTTCATGGCAGTGGGGCTTTCTGTGTGCTCCTGATGCACCCCCGCTGATGCCGCCACCCGTGTGCCTCCCCGCCTCCCTACAATAACTGCAAGTGGAATATCTTTGCTGTCACATACTAAACACACGTAATACACATCACCCTGATCGTACACGAGCGTAATACTGCAGAAGTCCCCCATAGGATGTGGACAGGGCAAGCACACAGGCGTGCGCCGGCGGCGGTAGGCCGGGTCCTAGTGCAGGGCGGAGTCCAGCGGGGCAGTACTGCCAGGCTCCGCCCTCGGGCGAGCAGCGATTCGCACAGGGTCAGCACACATCTTTGGGACCTGGGAATTGGTCAGTCGCGCGACCTAGACCGACCGCGGCCAGGCGCCTCCACTTCGGCAAGCCCGTGCCTTCTCAGCATCCAGGTTTACAGCCGTTGATCTCGTTCGGTTGCTGCTGCCGCTGAGAGATAGCATGCGAGGAGGCCCGAGGCGGCTGTCGAGCCTGAGCCGGGCGCTTCTGCTCGTGCTTGCGGCCGGGACGGCCGCTCACGGGCAGGCCGACGCACAATCCGTGCCTACAGGGGAGGGCAGCGGACCAGAGGGCAGCGCCTCCGA
Organism: Chlorella sp. ArM0029B; assembly: GCA_002896455.3. NCBI lineage: Eukaryota > Viridiplantae > Chlorophyta > Trebouxiophyceae > Chlorellales > Chlorellaceae > Chlorella > Chlorella sp. ArM0029B. Next base: position 167,719 of record JTEE01000205.1, on the reverse strand, counting down.
TGCAGCGACGCCAGCGGCCGGGGCGCCGGCGGTCGAGGCGGCTGGGCAGGCGCCGGCGCTGCAGCAGCCGCTTGTGGCTGCTGACGACACCTCTGACACCAGCAATCTTACATGGGCAGAGCTGCCTGCCAGCCGGCTGTGCTGGATGCAGAACGACACAGACTTCTACGGCCGTGACGGTGCCGACCTGCAGCCAAGTGGCAACGGTGCCTGCTGCAAGCAGCCGCTGGACTGCTGCCGCGCCTGCTGGGAGACGCCCGGCTGCGGCGCCTGGACCTTCCGCGCCAGCGATGTGAGTTTGATTAAAAGGGATCATGATCAGCCATCAAGGTGTGAGCAGGCTGAAGCAGGAGGCGGAACACTGTGCCTGGCTGCTCACATCCACCTTGCTTGCGCCCGCAACGATTGGGAAGCTGCATCTCCACACACACGGCCTGGTTGGCGCAGCCTACCAGTGCCCGCATCGCACATTTCCTTTTCTTTGCTACAAACTACATTCTGATACACTCACCCCCCCCACCCTGTCCCATGAGACCTTGCTGGCTCCCCCTGGACTTGAAATGTATTTGATTGATTGATTGATTGCACTGCCCCTTGACACTGACGGGTTACAGTGCCCTCCCCCTACCAATGTTGCCTTCCCTGCAGAGCATGTGCTGGCTGAAGCACCCATCAGGCTGGGGCGTGGAGGTGGGCATGCCTGGCCTGACGTCGGGCGTGGTCACAGCGCTCACTCGCCGCGCCTACACCCCACTCGAGGTCGGCGGGCAAAGGCCAGAGGGGGCTGTGATGCCTCACAAGCCTCTTGAGGGGGTCAAGTCACGCACCACCTGGCAGCCCCCACCGGCGGGCTACCCCCAGGGCCAGTGCATGTTCCTTCCCAACACAAACCTTAATGGCGATCTGATAGAAGACATCAGCGATTCATCGGCAGACGCGTGCTGCGACGCCTGCGCCGCCAACCCGCAGTGCACGGGGTGGAACTTTTGCCCGCTGCCGGAAGGGTGAGGGGCCGGGGGGGAGTACTGCACTGGCAGCTGGGGCCGCTGTGTGTAGGTTGTACATGTGGGTGGTTGAAGGGGTGAGCTAGGCAGGGGAGGTTGGCTTCGCAGTGCAGGTGTTGTTGTGCGTCACGCTGTGCTGCTCAGCATGGGTCCTGCCTGCCGCTCAAGGCGAATTGGCTCCAAGACGTTGTGACACACTCTCTTTTTCCCACCCACTGCTGCAGTTGCAACAATGGTGAGCTGGGTTTCTGCAAGCCTGCCTGGCGAGAGCTGCACTCGGAGCTTGCTCAACTTTGAGAGCAACAACGTCAGGCAGCTGCTGCTCAGTGCCAGCCTTCGGCCTGCGCTGTGCATGCTTTGGACCGCTTGCTGACCCCTCTGCCAGTGATTAAGCTGCCCTATTGCCCTCGTGTCGCAGGCTATGGCTTTGAGGCGCCTCCTTTCTCCTGCGGACTCCGCTGGCAAAACATTCCCGAGGGCCAGATCTCTGGTGGGCTGTGCTGCTAGATATGACCCAGGATGGGCGTGGGCAGACTGTGGTCAAGTGCACAGCAAGGGGTGTGTGCCATGCCCACATCTGATATCGGCTCAGCACGGCAGCAGGCAGGGCATGCCGGTGCCTTGCCGCTAGGGCTTCCTGGCCTGCAATTGACCATGTCAGCCCTGATTCCATGGTCCATGCCCCCCTTGTTTTTCACGTTGAGTCCTCACCTCGCCGGCGCCCCCAAGCACCCCGCTTGATGCCCGCCTAAGGCTCGCGAGCATCTTGAAGCACACTCAGTCACCTCACCTCGCCCTTCACCTCTGCTCGCCCATCCCCCGCTTGAGCAGCGAGCACACTAGGGTTCTGGGATCAGGGCACCGCATTGATCGAGGGCGCCCCCTACAACTACACCGTCCCGTGGGTATCAGGCTACGTAAACCATTGTGAGTGCCTTGTGCGGGGAAGTGCGCAGCAAGTCGTAAGGGGGGGTAACCACAGGAAGGGGGCGGTCACAGCACGGGCGTCGGTCACAGCAAGGGGCGGGCACAGCTTGGAAGAGTGACAGCAAGTTAGTGTGCCAGTAAGAGTGGGTCCCACACACTGCTGGGAAAGCAAGCAAGCAAGCTGCACAGAAAGTGTGGATCTTTCCATCGGCCACCAAATGGACGGCTCTCAAGCTTGAGTTGAGCTTCGGGTAGCGCGCCGCCTGATACTGTGGCAGGCTGCCAGCAGCACACGCCTTCTCCTGTTGATTCTCCTGTTGAGCCCCTAACACTCCTAACCTTCAACCCTTGTTCTCCACGTACACTCCTCTCCAAATGTGTGCCCCTGCAGCCCCCTCACCTTCCACAGCCCCACCAGCTGGCGGCGGCTCCAGCAGCGTGGGCGCCATCGCTGGTGCCGTGGCGGGAGGCATTGTGGCGGTTCTGCTGATCGTAGGTGCGGTGGGAGGCACCACACACTGCCTGCGCAAACCACGCACAATTGCTGCCCACGTGGCAAGTTGGGGTTTGCGTGCACACCTCCTTACACCGCCGCCGTCCTGGTGCAGACAGCAGACGGCAGACAGCAGACAATCTTGCCCTGCCGCTACTGCTGCCCCACTTCTCTTCACTCTGCAGGGCTGCTCTTCTGGCGTCGCCGCAGGCGCCAGTTGCGCCGCTGGAAGGAGGAGCGGCCCGATCTGTTTGAAAAGGAGCTGTCTGCCAACATGTCGGAGAGTGAGTGCTGTGTGACTGTCAGTAATCAGTGTGTGCTATGGCCAGCAGTGTGCTTGCTGATAAAGTGTGTGTGTGCCCTCTGTGAGCAGCGTCGGCAGCGCATTTTTTCCCCCAAGCCGCTGCTTTTGACCTTCAGGTTGTAGCGGCGGCAGGTTGGTGTGAGAACCCTAGTGTGTGCGCCTGCTGGGAGCACAGCAGCGTGTGCCAATGGTTTAGATGCATGCTGGCGTGGCCTCAACATGGGTGTTTCAGCCGGATAAGGGGAGCCGACAAGGCATCTAGTTGGTCGTTGTGGCAACTTGCCTGCTGCCTCACGGGCACACAGTCCCTCAAGCCTGGGCCGCTGCACCCGGCTTGGTATGCATGGTTCTCACACCACATGCACCCCGCCCTCGCCGGCTGCAGTGGACAGTGCCTGGCGCAGTAAACAGTCCGATCCCACTACACCGACCAAATCAGGAGGTCTTCCCGGATCGGCATCGCTGCCACACGTGCCCAGCGGCCACAGCGGCGCCACAGTGCTGTCTGCCGCTGGCAGCAGCAGCACCATCCCGGACCTCCCCTTTGCTTCTGGGCTGCTGCTGCCTACAGACTACAAATTTGACACAGGTGAGAAGCTTGATGGGACACGGGACGGGATGTGTGTCTGGGCAGGCAGGCTGACAAGCAGGCAGGCAGGCAAGCTGGCAGGGCATGCTGGCGGGCGGAGTGGCTGCCAGGCGGTCGGGCTAGTGGGCTACGCAGGCCTCAGGAGTCATGTGATGCACGTAACATATATGTTTCACGCTCGCTTTCACTACACGCTTGCATTGCTCTTACCGCTGCATTGCAGATCTAAGCACCGGACAGCCCCTTGTGCTTGGCGGAGGCCACTTTGGCGATGTGAGTGGTCTTGGCCCCACATGCAGATGCCTGTTGGTATGTGCTGCTGCGCTCAGGAGCAGGCACCGCCGCCAATAACTTCGTATGAGGGGCCTTCTAAAAGCAGTAACCCCAGCATGCCTGCCGTAATGCGTTACTGCTGCAGGTGTACCGAGGCACATGCGGGCTGGAGCCTGCCGCCATCAAGGTGTGTTTGTGGCCAGTATGCATTGCACAGGTTTACAAACAATGCGCAAGCAGTTCAGCTTGTGCGGCAGTGGGAGGAAGGTTTGCCTTGTCCTTTGTGTGAAGGCAGTCCTAGCCCAGTGACTGACACAATTTCCGTTAACATCGCCCCTTCCCATTCCTGCCCCCCGCAGGTGATCAAGGAGCCGGGAGGCGAGATGGACCGGCAGCACCTGCTGCGAGAGGCAGCCATCCTCAAGTCATGCAAGTGAGGCGGGTGCAGGGGCGCGGTGCAGATGTGCCTGCCTGGCAGGCAAACACTGCCTGGCAGCCTGGCAGGGTCGCCAGGGAGGTCGTCTTAGCCAGCAACACGGCAGCCCAGCCTCATTAGTTTCCCTCTTCGTCCTGCTCAATCGCCCTCGCAGGAGCCAGTTTCTGGTGTCCTTCCTGGGAGTCTACATGAGCGAGCACGAGTTTGTGATTGTGACCGAGCTGCTGCCAGGTGGCACGCTGTTCAACGCGCTCAAAGCCAAGAAGGTCACCTGGTACCGCAGGTGGGCACTGGCCAGCGCTGAGCCGTGCCGTGAACACTGTGGGGGCGAGCAGCACGGGGGGGAGGGCGGTCTAGACGCAGGAGGGCTGTTGCCAACTAACAGTGGTGTGTGCATCATGCTGCAGGGGTCTGAGGATTGCTGTTGACGTGGCGCGTGGCCTGGACTACCTGCACAGGTGCGCTGTCATTCCTGAGGTTGCTGACCAGCTGGCACTTTTCTGTGACCCGGCGGCACTGCTGCAGGGAATTCGTCCATTTGACCACCAAAAAACCTGCTGCATGCACAAAACTGCAGGCGCAACATCATCCATCTCGACCTCAAGAGCCCGGTAAGAGGGTATCAGCTGCAACCCATGGAACCGCCATGTTGTTTGCATGCAAGCATGCCACTTGATCTCAGCTGTGGACAGCAGCCTTGCGGACAGCCACCCAACCGGACGCCTGCCTGCCCTGCCCCGTCCCTCCCCGCAGAATGTGCTGCTGACGGAGCATGGGAGGGGCAAGGTGGCAGATGTGGGTCTGGCCCGCATGGTGCCCGGGACGCAGAGCTGCCTCACCAGCCAAGGTGAGCAAGAGAGGGAGGACTATCAGAGGCCTCGAGTCGGGGGTGCTTATTTCTGCACGCTGTGTTTTGCTCTTGCATGGGGCACTCCCTCCAATCATGAGCGCTCCTCATCCCCCTGCAGTTGAGATTGGCACCTTCCCCTGGGCAGCTCCCGAGCAGCTGTTTGGGCAGCGCTGCTCCACCAAAGCTGACATCTACGCATATGGTGAGGCGGGGGCAGGGGAGCTGGGTATCGCACTGCGAAGAAGCACCTTCATGTATGGGGGTGCTCCCCACTCTGCTCATAAAGAGTTCCTCAGCGGCCTCGCCGATTTGTAAATGCTGCTTCTGTTCCGCCAAATGTGATGAGTCACGTGCCCCAGTCCTCTCCGTTGATGCAGGGGTGGTGCTGTGGGAGATCTGCACACAACAGGTGCCTGTGCGAGGGCAAATGCGGGAGGTCAGGTGAGCAGCACTCTGTCCAGGGATCCATTGGGCAGCTTGGTCAACCTCCGTTTCCATAGTATAAGGTGGGAGGGCGTGTTTCTGTTGTGTGACGGCGACGATGCGAGCGCGTGTGGCCTATGCTGAGCCTGCCTCTTCCAGCATGCTTTTCTCGAGCAGCGATGAAGCGCTGCCCGAGAAGCGCTGCATCCCTTTAGGGCAGGGGGCGGGGGTTTCAAGGTGGGTGGGCTAGAGCGCAAATGTGAGCTGCCCCTGGATGTCGCTGAGCTGGCACCACTGGTGGAGCTGGCAGCGGCAGCATAGGCACACCGCATGGATGCAGCCCACCCGCGACATATGTGTCGGGGCATGTGCGTGTGGACAGAATGGGTTGAAATTTATTCAAAGGAGAGTGACAACTCGCTAGTCAAGGTGGGGGGTGTGCTGGGTGGGGTGGGGGGCACAATTTAGCTGTCTTCGCTGAGCTGGCGGGCGGGCGGGCGTCCGGCATCCAAGAGGGGCAGAGAAGGAAGAGTTATACTAAGGGGCAACAGTGGCTGCAGCATGCCCAAAGATGGTGCCCTCTACCCGTGCCCACCCTACTCTCCCGGGACCTGCTGCAGGGTTCCCGAGGAGTGCCCGCAGGCGGTGGCCGACCTCATCACCGCCTGCATGTCCACCCAGCCAGAGCAGCGCCCCACAGCGGAAGACATTGTCGGCACACTGGTGCCACGCGGTGCACCCTCGGTGCCCGCTCGTGCGGGCCCCTTGATCCCCCAGGGCAGCGCCGAGGACCGGAAGCACGACTCTGCAAGCTCTCGCGACAGCGCCGGCAGGGTGAGCACACCCAGCGTGCCAGACAGGGCACAGAGGGCGCCGCAGCCGCCGCCAGTGGCAGCAGCGGCGGCGGTGTTGCCGGCGGCGGTTGGCCGCACGCCTTCTGATTCCCCTCCCAGCCCCTTCAGCTGATTCATTTTCTGTTGAACCTTGCATGCATCAACAAGCGACGTTAATGGGGTTTTTTTGCCGGGCACATTTCATTAACCTCTTTTCCCTGCTGCATTCATGGTGGGCACCGTTTGCATGTTCTGGCTAGCCGGTAGAGCCGTTGATTGAGCGCAGTCTTGGGCAAGTCTCCCCAGTTTTCGGGTTTCTTCATGGTGGATTATCCACTTGGCCAAGGTTGCATTTGAGCTATTGAAAAGAGCGGAGCTGCTGTAAGGAAGGGGTTAGATGGGGCTCTCCTTTGCAGTTGCGTGCAAGTGAACGTTCTTCACAGGCCGCCTGTAAACGTGGCGCCAGTTGTCGCAGCCGGCACCTCCTCCGCTTGCCCAACCATTTCGCAGTTGCCACCCCAGCTCAAAAGGTGGCAGCATGCGTGGGTGCGCCTGGCGTTTGGCAAGCCTGCCCTTGGCGCTGCTGCTGCTGCAGCTGCTGCGGCTCGCGGCTTCCCAGAGCCAGGCGTCGCCACTGGCAGCGCCAGAAGATGCGAGCAGCCCTGTCGTCACAGTTGCGCTCCTGGAGGTCGCTGCGGGCGGCCGCCAGCTAGCAGCGGCGGCCCCGGCGGCCGAGCCTAGCCGAGGCAGGTGGGAACCCCCCAGCTCGCCACTGCCCCAGGAAGGCTCGGACTTTCAAACCCTGCCAGCAAGCAGCCCTCCCACCAGCCCTGCAGAGGCAGCTCCCGCCCCTCAGGATGGGGCTGAGTGGGCGTTTGAGGAGCTGCCCGCCGCGGCTGGCGGCGGCACCGCTGGCAACGGCACCACCCCCATCACCACCCCCACCACCACCGTCATCACCGGCGACGGCGGGGGCGGCAGCGGCGGCCCACCTTCTCCAGCACCAACTCCCGAGGGACCTGCTCCAGCAGAAGCAGCAGCCGTGCCAGGACCTGTTCCCCAAGCTCCAGGTGCAGTCCTGACCCACAAGCAAAGCAAACCTGCCAGGCAGTGCCCCTGCTGGCAGTGCCCCTGCTGCTCTGTTTGCCTGCCCCAGCAGAGTGGCCAACTTTGAAGCTGCACTGCCGCCTGCCACACTGCCAGCACTTCTTGCGTCGCCAAGATCTGCGCCGGACCTCATGTTTCACTTGTTTGACTTCAAGTGTCTCGTTTCATTCTTGACAGCAGCGCCAGCCTCATGCCCTGCTTCTGCAGACATGCCGCTTCCTGCAGCGGCAGCAGCCATCGCCCAAGCGCCCACTGCGGCGTCGGCGGGGCCCCCAATGCCACCGGCGTCGCCCCCTGTACCGCCAGCCAGCCCTCAACCCAGCCCTCCACAGCAACAGGCTGCTGCATCAGGTCGACCCACCCAGATCGGCGCCGGGGCCGTCGAACATGCGCCTTTACCTTCTCTGCCCCCGCCAGCTGCGCCAGCTGCAGCCCCCCAGCAGATGTGTTGGGCTCAACAGAGCACCGACTATTTTGGTGGTGACATGGCAGAGGACAGCACCTGCTGCCAGCTGCCAGCCGACTGTTGCCAGGCCTGCTGGGACGCCCCTGGCTGCGGGGCCTGGACGTTCCGTGAAGTTGACGTGAGTGGGGCGCACAGGGAGGCGAGTGGGCACCCTGGCAGCAGGCCGTCCGCCTGCCTGGGGAGGTCCAGGAGCCATTCCCCCCTGAGCACATCGAAGCCTTTGTGTATCCCTGTGCTGCAGAAAATCTGCCTTCTCAAGCAGGCGTCCGGCTGGCAGCGGCAGCCACGGCAGTCTGGCATGACATCGGGCCTGATCACAGCGCTCACCCTGCAATCCTACTCCTCCCCTGCGCTGGAGCAGGAGCAGGGGTGGGTGTTTGAGGATCTCCCGGCAGCCGGGGCTGGAGCGCCTGTGCCAGAGGTACCTGCACCAGAGTTGCCTGCGGCAGAGCGAGCAGCAGCGGAAAATTCAGGAATGTGCTGGGCCCAAGACAGCACCGACTTCTTTGGTGCCGACTTGGAAGACGGGGGCAGGAACGACTCGTGCTGCCAGCAGCCGGCGGACTGCTGCCAGGCTTGCTGGGACACAGCTGGCTGCGGCGCCTGGACTTTCAACGACTTCTCTGTCCCTGTGAGTGGCCCGGCCTAAAATCGAAGCAGACACGTTTGACAGCACCTCCCATACAATGACATGCTCACACCCTTGCACTTCTTTTGTGCTGCAGAAGCTGTGCTGGCTGAAGCACCCCACCGGCTGGCAGCCGAAGCCAGGGCAGCCCGGCCTGACATCAGGGCAGGTCATGGCGCTCACCCTGCAAGCCTATAGTCCACGCCCACTGGTTGTGCAGCAGCAGCAGCAGCAGCAGCAGCAGCAGCAGCAGGGGCAGGCGCCGGGGCAGGGGCCGGAGCAGGAGCTGCCTCGTTTCAATGCCTCCGCACCCCTCTGGGGAACAGGAGCAGACACGACTTGGCAGCCGGCGCCGCCGGGCTACCAAGAGGGGCAGTGTGCGGTGCTTCCCAACAGCAACATAGACGGGAAGGACGTCGCTTGGCATCAGAATGCGACAATGGCCACCTGCTGCGACCTTTGTGCAGCAGACCCACGGTGCACGGCCTGGGTCTTCTGCGGGCTTCCGGAAGGGTAAGGGCACTTGTTCGAGTTCTCTCTCCGCGGCTGAGGGGGGCACGTGCAGCGTGGGCCTAGCCTGCTAGGTCGAATGCCAGATCTGCATCTCCTGATGACAACCCAGCCCGATATTACGTTTGGGCCGTGTCTACAGTTCACAATGCCTCGCGTGCAGCTGCTGAGGCTGGCCAGTCTGTGCCGCGCATGCAGGTGCAACAATGGATATGGCGACGTCTCACCACCAAACTCGTGCGCCCTGCGCCAGCAAGACGTGCTGCCCGGCAGCATCTCAGGCAAGGAGTCAGCTTGTGCCCACATTGCCTTGCTCATGTACGCTCCGAGGGTGCAACAACGTGCGCCCGCCTGCCGTAGAACCACCCTTGTGCACTGTGCGCCATTGTGCGGCCCTGGGTTGAGCAGGAAACCATATTTCACCAAGCAATCTGCATGTGCGTCTGCAGAGGTGTACCTTGATTTCTATGCCCGAGGCACTGCCGAGATCCTGGGCGCTCCCAGCACCTACACAGTCCCATACACCTCCGGGTTTGCCCTCCGAGGTGAGTGTGTCTCTGGGCCAGGATGGCAGCTATATGAGAGAGGCAAGATGGCAAGTCCAGGCTTGCTGGAGGCACTACGCCTCCTTTGCACAGCCCGAGCGGCATGCGGTCCAGCGGTGCACAACATTCGAAGGCTGCTCTTTGTGTGGACTGGATTAAGGTGAGGCACCGCCTCCCCTGCGTCATATGCAGAGCCGCAATGCAACCCCGGCGTTCCTTGTGATCACACTGTGAAGTCGGGAGAGGACCTTTCGAAGGTGAGTTGCACTCGTTTCAGGTTGCACTGTTCCGTGGAGTAACACGCCTTGGTCCTCCTTTAGGCAGGTGCGTGGCATGCAGGCTTCAGGCCGCACCTCGGGCGCTCCCTCCTGCCTCCCCTCTTACCTGGATGAAGCCGTCTTCCTGGCTCCATTGGTACCCGCAGATCTCCCAGCAGTACGGTCTGGACCTGAACCAAACGATCCTGCTCAACTATTGGATTCCTGACCCCGACATCATCTACCCAGGGCAGCTCATCAAGCTGCCCTGCTGCCCTGATTCCCCGTCAAACAGCGGTGCCATTGCTGGTATTGCTGTAGGGTGTGCTGCTGGGGCAGTCGCCCTGGTGGCGCTAGCAGGTGCGCAAAAGCACGGGCATTGGAGCTGTGGTGGTGGTGTTTTTGGCGGCAGGCTTTGCCTAGTAGGTCATGATATATGAGGGAGTAGCCTGCCAGTTCTTGCTGTGGGCAGGCACGTGTCCAGCTGTGCACTGCCCTCGCCTGACCAGGCTCTGGCTGCCAATGGTGCAGGGTTCATAGTGTGGAAGCGGCGACGGCGCCGCCGCCAGCGCGCCATGCAAGAGGAGGCAGAGCGCTTTGGGCAGAAGGTTGACTCAACAATGAACGAGTGTGAGCTGCCTGCTGGGTGTTCGCTGTACTACTGCCTGCTTTGCGCGCTGCTCTACAACAGCTGCTATTCTGGAAGGTCATTGGCAGCTGACAGCCCAGGTGCTAACGGTGAAACACCAGATGTGACACCGTTTCCCTGCTGTGCCTCCACCGTGCCTGCAGTGGACACTGCATGGCGCAACGGCAGGCCCTCACCAACAGTGTCTGGCAGCACACCTGGTGGTCCTGTGCTCAGGCCTTCGTCAACTTCTTACAGCATGGCAGGGAGCAGTGGCCCAGTGCCCGAGCTCCCCTTTGCCTCTGCGCTGCTCTCCTCGTCGGACTACAGCATCGACATAGGTGGGGCTGCAGAGAACTCCCGGAGAGGAGCAGGGCAATGCTGTAAACTTCGCAGGAAGCCAGCAGGCACCCCCTTCCTGCTGACGTGATCCGCTCTGCTGGCCTCTCCCTAACTGCCCTTCAGACCCCGCAAACGGCAAGCCCATCATGCTGGGAAGCGGACACTTTGCAGATGTGAGCTCGGTGGGAGGCAGTGGCATTCCTCTCTCACCAGCATTGGGAAACCGCCGGAAACTCGACATGCTCTGTTCCGTGCTCGCTCCTAGTTGTGCACTCGACCATGCGACGCTCTGACACGCCCTCATGCTGCGCAGGTGTACCGCGGCAAGTGTGGCATGGAGCCGGCTGCAATCAAGGCACGTGCTGCGCTGAGATGCGCTGCTCAGGGCTGCGCTGCGCTGGGCTGGGCTGGGCTGGGCTGGGCTGGGCTACTCTGCTAGGCTCTGCTAAGGTCACCATTTCAGTCAGAAAATACATTTCTCATATTCATCGAGTCCCCTGCTTGTCTGTGCAGGTGATAAAGGAGCCCGGGGGCGAAATGGATCGCCAGCAGCTGATGCGAGAGGTGGCCATCCTCAAGTCGTGCAAGTGAGGCGGGCGGGCGCCCTCAGGGGCGTGGGCAGGCTGCGTGGCAGGCAGGTTGGGCAAGCTGAACAGGCTGGCCATCAACGTGTCCATTGCACGTGCTCCAGATTTAATCCCGGGATGCGTCCAAGTGTGAGCTCTGCACCATAACACCCATCTTCCTCCTGCCCACTATCCCCCGCAGGAGCCAGTTCTTGGTGTCCTTCCTGGGCGCTTGCATGAGCGAGCACGAGTTTGTGATTGTCACTGAGCTGCTTCCGGGGGGCACCCTGTACAGGGCGCTCAAGGCCGGCAAGGTCAACTGGTACCGCAGGTGAGACAGAGGCCGCTATGCGTGTCAAACATTCACCTTTACTGGGGAAAGGTCCACGTGTCGGAACGGGCAGCAACTGGTTCATAAGAATACCTGAGAACGGCCCATGTGCCGAACTGGCAGCAGGTGGCTAACAAATGTCAGCTTTGTGCCTGCCAGGTGGCTGGCTGCTGGGCGGCTAATGGCTTGCACCTAGTCTGTGTCAATCGTTCTGCAGGGGGCTGCGAATTGCTGTTGACGTGGCGTGCGGCCTGGACTACTTGCACAGGTGTGTGGGGCGGTGCCATGATGTGAGTCACTGGCATGCTGCCCATGGGTGATGCTTTCGGCCACAGTGTGAGCTCGACCATGTCCGTCACCCGGACTCTGCTCCTCCCCTTGCAGGCACAACATCATTCACCTCGACCTGAAGAGCCCGGTAAGAAGGTCATGTCAGATGACACTCCCTTACATGCGTGGGACAAGTGCGTAGTGCGCATCCGGTGCGACCGATGCATTCAGTACACGATGCTTCCCGAGTTGTGAATTAGCTGCCGCCGAGCTTCTCTGGCACCTGTCCCCCGCAGAACGTGCTGCTGACTGAGCATGGGCGGGCCAGGGTGGCAGACGTGGGTCTGGCCCGCATGGTGCCCGCCACCCAGAGCTGCCTCACCAGCCACGGTGAGCGGGGGTGGGAGGGAGGGAGACTGGGAGGCACTGTGGTGGGGTTGTGCTGAACATGACGTGTAACCCACACTCAGTCAGTCAAACTGTAGTGGGCAACGGTTGGCCGCCGCTGGTGCTTCACTTTCTTTCCAAGCATATTCGGAAATCGCTTCTGCCTCATGCTCCTCTACCTACACTGCAGTCGACATTGGGACCTTTCCCTGGGCGGCACCCGAGCAGTTGTTGGGCCAGCGCTGCTCCACCAAAGCCGACATCTACGCCTACGGTGAGGCAGGGTGGTGGGTCAGGGCTGAATGGTCGGCAGGGCAGGGCAAGCTGTCGTGTGTTGCGCTTCCTGATGCTGACACATCGTTCTGTCATCCTTTGTGCTGCAGGTGTGCTGCTGTGGGAGATCTGCACCGCCTTGACGCCTGTGCGCGGCCACATGCGCTTAGTCATGTGAGCACGGGGGGTCTGGCTAGTGAAGGCAAGATGTGCAACGGGTTGCGCTGTGCATGGCTTTAAGATCCTTCTATCACCAACGAACCAAAAAGTATTCGCATCGATTCGTTTAATTTTGCAGGCCGCCATGCCTCTTTGCAGGGTGCCCGAGGAGTGCCCGCAGGCAGTGGCCGACCTCATCACTGCCTGCATGTCCACCAAGCCGGAGCAGCGGCCCACAGCAGAGCAGATAATCAACACACTGGCACCCATGGGGGCTCCAGTGGTACCGGCCAGAGCAAAGCCCCTCAAGTCCAAGGCCAGTGAAGAAGAGCGCAAGCAGGCTTCAGGGGGCTCCAGTGGCAGCACACCCGGCAGGGTTGGCACACCCAGCGTGGCAGACAGGGCACAGGCGGTGGACCCTTCCTCACCAGCACAGGCAGCGGCGCTGTCATCAAGCTCAGTAGGGCAGGCGCCGCCAGCAGCGCCCCGCGTCCCGTCTCTGCTTCCCAGCCCGTTCAGCTAGGTGTTGTGTTGGTGTTCTGAGGCAGCCTGAGTGTGAGTGTGATATTGACAAAGCCTGTAGAATGCATTCAGGGCACAACATGCAAGTTTGGTGACCTGAGTCCCCTGCTTAAGATCCCAGGGAAGGTTCGTTGTAGGGCAGTCTTAACACGCGGCTCAAGCAATGCATGCATAACCCGCCAAGGCTTGCTGCCAAGTAGGTAAGCCTTGCGCTTCAGCAAATTTGTGGGAGGCAACGTGCTTTACAGACCATTGCTCTACAGCAGAGGTGCTATTAGGAACATGTGGGCGTACCTTCGCGGGGCTTACCTACGTGGCCGGCGAACTCTCCCAGGCCTGGCCACGCCCCTCTTGGTTCGTCGTGGCGGCTCACGAAGCCCTCTAATTTTGTAGCACGGCCGTGCTGCCTTCCGTGTACAGGGCGGAGCATGGGCGGACGCCACAGCCCGCAGCCGGCAAGGCACGCCTCCGCTCTTCTGCTCCTGCTGCTGCTGGCCCCTTGGCACGCTGCCCAGGCGCAGGACGCGCAATCACCTGCTGCACCCGGTGGCAGCACGCCTCTGGCCGGCGGCAGCGGCAGCGGCAGCGGCGGCGCTGGCGTGGTGCCCGCCCCCGAGCCCCAGCCGGAGCTCCCGACCGCTGACACCACTGGGAAGGCCAGCAATGTTGCTGCTGAACAGCAATCTGCCCACCAGGGGTGCTCATTCACCAGAAGCATGCGTGACTTTATGGGCGCTGACCTTGAAGAGGCGCTTGAAAACATCAGGCAGCCGCTGGACTGCTGCCAGGCGTGCTGGAACACGCCCGGCTGCGGCGCCTGGACCTTCCGCCAATCAGTGGTGAGGTGGCTTCCCGGGGGTGCGTGGCTTGCTATTACCACTGCTGCTGCTTGCCGTGGGGAAGCTGGCTTTCCCTTTTCGGCGCGCCAACCAGCCAGGGTTCTGTGGATTGGACCGCACGTGCCGTGCCTCCCCAGCTTCCGCCCTGCCTCTTCATCTCCCCGGCCCCCTTCCCTGCCCTGCCTGCAGAACCTGTGCTGGCTGAAGCACCCCTTTGGATGGGTGGAGCGGCAAGGGCACCAGGACCAAACGTCTGGGATGGTCTCAGCCTTCACTGGGCAGGCCGTCAGCCCGCAACACCCGGGTGAGCATGTCCGCCCACCACCGCCACCTGTGCCAAGATGCCTTGCTAGATGTGAAGTAGCTGATTGTGCGGCCAGGCAGCGTCGTGTCTGACAGAGCGGCGTGCGGCGGTGTGCCCGCTGTCCCCATTACCTTCCACCTGCAGCTTTATGGACCGGCCCCGCCTCTGTCCCACGCATGCAGATCTGGAGGCACAGTGCCACGACGTGCCATGCGAGCACATCGTGCAACCCGGAGATACTCTGAAGCATGTGAGTGGGCGGCCTGTATGGCCATGCCGTGCAATCAATCAATCAATCAATCAATTACATTTCAAGTCCAGGGGGAGCCAGCAAGGTCTCATGGGACAGGGTGGGGGGGTGAGTGTATCAGAATGTAGTTTGTAGCAAAGAAAAAGGAAATGTGCGATGCGGGCACTGGCAAAGAGCGGCCATGATACATGCAGCTTCCTGGGCACGCCATTCCTACACTACACAATGTAGAGAGGGGTATTGGATACCCCTCTCTCTCTCTGTATTCTGCATCACGCCCCACCTGCTAGCACCTGCCCAGATCCCGTCTGAGTCCCCAACCTCACTGACCAAGCCACATCGCGTCCCCCTTTGTGCTGTCACCCCTCCCCCTGCTGCACGCAGATTGCTGACCAGTATGGGCTTGGCCTGGGCACTGTGATTCGTTCCAATTGGGAGATTGCCAACCCAAACTTCATCATGCCAGACGAACACATTCAGCTGCCCTGCTGCAATCGCACCTCAGACCCGGGCCCCGGCAGCCCACTGCCGAGCCCTCCAAACGCCGAGCCCTCCGATGCTGCCAACGAGGGCGGACTCAGCGGCGGCGTTGTGGCTGGCGTGGCGGCAGGGTGTGCAGCAGCAGCCGCAGCAATCGTGTTGGCAGGTGCGTGGTGGTACCCTGGGCCGGCACCGGCGCCCACATTAGCCCAGCCCTGCAGGTGCCTAGCACCAAGGTGGGGGTGTCATGTGTGTAATGGCGCTTGAGGCCACGCCTAGCCGTGGCAGGGGGAGCGGGTGTCCAGGTGAAATGTGGGTGGTTTGCACTTTTAGCGCCCATTGGTGCTTGCTTTTCGTCTGCGCCTAGGCCTGACAGAGTGAGAGGTTGGGCGGTGCTGGCCACATTACATGGTCACCGGGCTCATTATCGGCCCGCCCAGCCTGTTCTTGTTCCTGAATCCTACTGCTGCAGGGTTCGTGGGGTGGAGGCGCCACCGCCGGCGCCGGCAAGCAAAGCGGGATGACCCGGAGCGCTTTGAAGAGAAGATGACATCTGCCATGAGTGAGAGTGAGCAGTGCGCCCCTCTTGTGTGCTCTAAGTCTCAAGCACTGACGTGCATGCTGTGCCCCGACAACCTGGCGAATTGAAGCTCCTCCTCTGCTCTGCCATTCAGTGCTGTGCCGCAAGCCCTCGGGATGATGACTGCACCGACTGAGTCATCCAACCTCCCCTGCAGTGAGTGCAGCGTGGCCCAAGCCCTCCCCAGCGGCGTCAGGCACCGCCTCGGGTGACGTAGCACTCAGTCCTGTCCAAACTGCCGCCAGCCTGTCGACCTATGGCAGCAGCGGCACCATCCCAGAACTCCCATTTGCATCCGCCCTGCTCTCGTCCTCGGACTTCTCCATACTCACAGGTGGGGCGGAAGAGAGGCACGCTTGCGAGTTGCCCTGGGCTGGCCAGCTGAGCAGCTTGCACTCCTACACCTGGACGGTGCAGGGCCAATCGCAGCAACAACAGGACACACTGCAGCAACAACAGTGCCTTCCCTCCCCCTCCCCCCCCCTTTGCTGCAGATCCTGCCACCGGCAAGCCTGTGCTCCTGGGAACTGGTCACTTTGGGGATGTAAGCCCTGCCTGCCAGCTGCCGGCCCGCTGCTCAGCATGCTGCACTGCATGCCGCTGTGCCCGCTTACTGCCCTGACAGCGGTGCTGAGCTCAGCCTCACCCGGTGGTCTCCCCGTCCCTGCTATTGCTGTATGTATTGATGCAGGTTTATCGAGGCAAATAAGGCATGGAGGTTGCGGCCATCAAGGTGAGAGGGGCGCGCTTTGCAGGCCCAGCATGCTCAGCATGCCTCTCTCTGAGGGGCAAGGCTGCAGCACCAAATTGGACTCGGAAGCGCGGGCATGTGGGGCATGCTAGCATAGGTGCCAGCGGGCACCACGTGGCCGCATGCCCTTGCCTTATTTACCCCCTCACCCCCCACCCTTGTACACCCGACTCCTCCTTTACAGGTGATCAAGGATGCTGGCGGTGAGGTGGACCGGCAGCAGCTGCTGCGAGAGGTGTCCATCCTGAAGTCGTGCAGGTGGGTCAGGGGAAGAAGAAGAAGAAGCATACGCCCTTAGTCGTGGGTTGAGGAAACCAGCGGAGGTGTGGGTCCCCTAGCGGTGCCCCCCTCCGCGGGCTACCGGGAAGGTGGGGCAGGGGCTGCATCCAGAGCTGGCTGGAGAGGCGTGACTGACTGATTTTACCGCACTGCCCTGTAGGCCCGTGTGTGCCCTACTTGTCCAGGCGTGCAGCCAGAGAGCGGGTTTCAGGCACCACCTCAGCCATGGTGCCTCCTCATCTCCCTGCTTCTGCCGAACTGTTTTACTATGCCCTTATCATGCACCTGCAGGAGCCAGCACCTGGTGTCGTTCTTGGGCGCCTGTGTGAGAGAGGACGAGTTTGTGATTGTGATGGAGCTGCTGCCAGGGGGCACCCTGTTCAGGGCGCTCAAGGCAGGCCACGTCACCTGGCATCGCAGGTGGGGCATGAAGGGTGGGGAGCGTGTTGGGCGCTGGGAAGCATGCACGGTCGCTGCGATCGAGCGAAACACAGTGCTCCACACAGAGCGTACACAGCATTTGTCAGCTGCACGCTTGCCTGAAGTAAAGCTGTAAGTGCTGCGCCTGCTGCCCCACATCCTGTGCAGGGGCGTGAGGATTGCGGTTGACGTGGCATGTGGTCTGGACTACCTACACAGGTGGGTGGGGAGCGGCAGCTGAGCGCGTGTCTGTTGAGGTGCTCGATTACGACAGCCCATGTAAGCAGGCGCTTACGCTGACACACAGTTGCACTTCCCCCTTGCAGGAACGGCATCATCCACCTCGACCTGAAGAGCCCGGTAAGAGCTCTGCATGTTGCAGTGTAGTACACCATGCTTAGCGGTCCTGCGTGCAAGAGCTGGGACAGCCATCCAGAAGCCTTACAGATATCTCCTTGTCCTGCCTTATTTCCCTCCCACCAGAACGTGCTTCTCACACAGAATTGGCGGGCCAAGGTGGCAGATGTGGGCATGGCCCGCATGGTGACTGCCACCCAGAGCTGCCTCACCAGCAACGGTGAGCGGTGTGGGAGGGAGGGAGGCACCGTGCAGGGGTGGGAAGGGAGATCAGGAGGCGGTGGTAGAACGGGCCCACATGATGATCAGGAGTGGTG
The DNA here is from genome assembly GCA_002896455.3 of Chlorella sp. ArM0029B. Classification (NCBI taxonomy): domain Eukaryota; kingdom Viridiplantae; phylum Chlorophyta; class Trebouxiophyceae; order Chlorellales; family Chlorellaceae; genus Chlorella; species Chlorella sp. ArM0029B. The sequence continues at coordinate 150,019 of JTEE01000205.1, read as the reverse complement.
TGGAAGCTCGCCATGAGGCAGGATGCATGTGCGGAAGGACAGGTAGAAACGCAGCACGAGGCAGGATGTGAGGGTGGAAAGGTGGGAGACCGGCGGGCACTGTCCCTCTCTGCCATCATTTGCCTCATGATCATGTGCATGATACGCACAGCATGATTGACCAGCATAAACATTCTTCCGTCCCCTGCCCGCAGCCGACACGGGCACCTTCCCCTGGGCGGCACCCGAGCAGCTCTTCGGGCACCGCTGCTCAACAAAAGCGGACATATACGCCTATGGTGCGGCGGGGTGGGGCTGTGGGTGGGGCACCGCTGCTCCACCAAAGCATATATTTACGTCTGCAGCTGGCAGCCGGGTGGCTGGATGGTAGGGTTGCATGGGTGTGAGGCCTCAGCATGCACGTGTTGCAGCAGCAGCCCAGGGCCAGCAGTTGGTGTGTTTTGTACGCTTCCTTTCTCTTGCCTCCAGATGTCACCTTGCCGCCCATTCAATCCCTCTCTGCTGCCGCAGGCGTGCTGCTGTGGAAGATCTGCACAGGGCTGACGCCTGCGCGAGGGCACATGCGGGAGGTCAGGTGAGGTGGAGGGACGTGAAGTGGCCAGGGCGGCG
>JTEE01000205.1:132172-149395 GCA_002896455.3 Chlorella sp. ArM0029B | reverse complement strand
GGGCGGGTGGGTTGACACGTGTTTGTATGCGTGAGAAGGGCAGGCAGCAGGAGAGGCAACAAGAAACCAGGAAACAACAACTTGACAGCTGCACTGCTTTGTGTGTGCATTTCGAGGACATTGCAATCCCTCCCACTACCTCAACATTCTGCAGGGTGCCCGAGGAGTGCCCGCAGGCGGTGGCCGACCTCATTACTGCCTGCATGTCCACCCAGCCAGAACAGCGCCCCACCGCAGAGCAGATCATCAAAACACTGGCACCCAGGGGGGCACCCGTGAAGCAGGCACGTGTAGCACCTCCGAAGGGGCAAGAAGAAGAGCGCAGGCAGGCTTCGGGCAGCTCATGTGGCAGCAACACACCCAGCAGGGTCGGCACACCCAGCGTGGCACAGCAGGCACCTCACTCGCCGGTCACTCCAACTGCGTCCTGCGGCCCCTCTCTGCCGCTGAGCCCATTCGGCTGATTTGTCCTAATTTGACCTAAAAGCTTGATCACACACTGTATTCACTATTTCTCGCACATGTATGGACAACAAACGGGCTGGGTGTGAAATGTAGAAGTCAGGCGGGCCACAGAAGGCACCTCAGCTGCCTGCAGCTTCAGCAGCGTCGCCTGATCCGGCATTCAGCTCTGAGGGATTGGCAGATACGCCAGATGATATGGCACTTGTGCTTCCCAACTGCACAGTGTGTCTCTTTGACCAGCGAATGCCATTGCAAGCTACAGGTCCTGCTGCTGCTTGCCGTGAAGGGGTCGGTGAAGGGGTTGGCAACTAGCCGCCGCCGCGCTGGGCGTGCTGTCTGCTACAAGGTGCCTGCTTGAGCTGTTAAGCAAATTGGGCTTGGATCACTCCGCGCACACCTGATTCAGAAGGCTCGCCGTGAGACTTGCTCCTCGGAACGTGCCTCCCTGGCTCCAACAGCCCTCCCACGCCCGATGGCCTCGCTGGCCTTCCAGCGAGCCTCTTAGCCCAATTTGGGTCGCCTGAGGTATGGCCCGAGGGCCCACGCGGCTGGCGCCGGCGCTGCTGTGCTGCGCCCTTCTTTGGGCCTCTTGGCTGGCGATCCAGGCGCAGGAACTTTCGCCAGCAGCCGAGGGCAGCGCCTTAACAGCGCCTGTTCCGCTCCCTGAGGGCGGCAGCAAAAGCAGCCAGCTGGCGGCGGCGCCGCCGCCGCCGCCGCCGGGCAGCCTGGCTGAAGAGCAGCCCGCAGACAAAGCCCTGACGAACGGGGCAGGGCAGGAGAGCGGGCAGCTTCAGCCGCTGCCAGCAGGGAGCTCTGTTCCCTCGGAAGACGCTGCCGCACCTCCCGCCCAGGGGCAGTGGGCGTTTCAGGAGCAGCCTGCAAGCGGTGCTGAGGCGCCAGCTCCTGCACAGCCCGCGACTGACCAGCCTGCGGCGGCAGCCAGGCCCGCGCTGGCCGCAGCGGCCCCAGACATAGCACAAGCTGCGCCACAGCAAACGTGCTGGGTGCAGAACAGCACTGATTACTTTGGTGGTGACCTTGCGGGCTGGCAGGACAGCACCTCGTGCTGCCAGCTGCCAGCCGACTGCTGCCAGGCCTGCTGGGACACCCCCGGCTGCGGGGCGTGGACGTTTCGCACCGGCGATGTGAGTGCTCGGGCGGCGGGTGGGAGGGAGGCGAGCAGGCACCGCGCTCAGAGCACACGTGTCACCTGCCAGCATGCCATGCTGTCTTCACTGCCGACCCAGCGTCTCTGCCTGCCATTCAATTGCTGCAGAGAGTGTGCTGGCTGAAGCAGCCCTCTGGATGGCAGCCGCAGACCGTGCTGCCAGGCTACGTGTCTGGTTTCCGCACGGCGCTCTCCCTGCTGTCCTACCGCCCGCCTGCCTCGCTGCCGGCGCCCACCAGACCTGTAGTTGACAAGCTGCTGCTAGACCGATCTCAGGCACCTCTGTTTGGAGGCGCCACCGGATGGGACCCTCCTCCTCCTGGGAAGGCAGAGGGGCGCTGCATGGTGCTCCCCAACAGCAACCCAAACGGCACAACCTTTTACGAGCTGCGAAACACCACGGCAGAAGTGTGCTGCGAGGCATGCGCCAGGAGGCCACAGTGCACTGTGTGGACGTTCTGTGGCGTGGATGAAGGGTAAGTGAGGACTTGTGAGGAGTTGGGCATGCTGTGCGGCGTGTTGTGTATGCTGTGCATGCTGTGCCGGGGCTGTGCTGCTCGGATGTGCGTGCTGACGGTGCGTGCTGTGCTGTGCCGAGCTCGCCAGCCTTGCCAGGCACAGCACAGCACATGCACCTAGCCATGCCCATCAATACGTCTGCCCCCTTCCCTCCTCACCACAGATGCAACAATGGTGAGCCTGAGGCATCGAGGGGCAGAGCAGGCCTGATCCTGAAACTGCCAAGGCTTCGCCGGGTGTTGTGTTGACTTGGAGAGCCAAGCTGGCAGCGCTGCCTGCCCATCCGCCAGTGACAGCGCATCACACAGGCCTCCCTTGCTTCTGCCTGCTTGCCACCTCACCCACCCTGGGCCCGGGTCACAGGCACATGGGGACCTACCTCGTCCCTCGTCTGCTCTGCAGGCCCACGTAGCCTCACACACCCCCATACTTCCCGCCACCGCGGCTGCAGGGTACGGGAACGTGTACCCCGCCCTCTTCTGCAGTCTGCGCCGCCAGCCAATAGCTGGCTACGACCTTACAGGTGGGGGGAGGGGTGCTTGACAGTGTGCATGCTTGGTGCATGGGTGCCCGCTCGCCTCCCCCAATGGAAGCTGTACACAGGATGCCTCAAACAGCACGGGGTTGCCTGCCTCAACCTGCCCGGCCTCTAGCACGTGTTTGCACGCTCACTCATGCATTTTTTCTGCCACGTCATGCAGATTTGGGTGTCAGGCCGCTTCTTGTCCCCCTACCTGCCGCCGCATGCCTCCATTGGCCGCTTCTTGTCCCCCTACCAGCCGCCGCATGCCTCCATTGGCCGCTTGTTGTGCCCCTACCAGCCTCCGCATGCCTCCATTGGCCGCTTTCTATCCACACCCATGACCTGCAGAGAGCAAGCTTGACTTCTTGGATCGGGGCCATGCCAACGTGTCAGACTACCCGCCTGGCTACACTGTGCCACACACAGCCGGTTACATCCAGCGACCGGGTAAGGTTCACTAGCTGACGGCAGTAAGCCGGCTGCCCACAGCACCCCCTGCCACCAACGCGTGATTTCTAGTGCATGAGGGAAGAGATTGCCCGCTTTCACCCCAGCTGCACTCGACCCATTGCCTCCTTCTTGCCCCCCATCCGCTCCGCTGCCTGCAGCGCCGACCTGCCGACCAGACCTGCAGCTGCCCTGCACGCACACCGTGAAGCCAGGAGAGTTTCTGTGGAACGTGAGTACATCCTCGGCACCCACCATGTGCTCCTGTTCAACTGCCCTACCCATTCCTGGCTCACTAAAGGCATCTGGCAGACTACCCTATGCCGCTGCCACTGGCCCCCTCCCCGCGTGATCCCGTGCCACATCACCACACCCTAATCTCTCCAGCCTCTCCCCCATAGCCTCTCCCAGATAGCCTCTCCCCGCTCTGGGACCTTGCTCTGTAAACCATGAACCCGTAACCTTAAGCCAGGCCCCGCTCTGTGCCCGCAGATCTCCGAGTTGTACAGGGTGGACTATGATGCAATTGTACTGCTCAACTGGCAGTTCGTTGACCCCAACTACATTCAACCCAACGACACTGTCAACCTGCCGTGCTGCAACCCACCGCCCAGCCCCGAGGCCGGCGGCACAACTACGGGCAGCGGGGGTAGCAGCAGCGGAGGCGGCGGAGAGAGCAGCACAGAGGGCGATGGCGGCGGAGGGGGCGGAGGGGGCGGAAGCGCTGGCACAGTTGCCGGCATCGCAGTGGGAGCAGCAGCGGCAGTGGCGCTGGTGCTGGCAGGTGAATTACCTGACAGGGGGGGTGGTTGCCACAGCGTGATGGGCGTCTGCGTGCTGGGGTCTACGGTGTTTGTGTTTAGGGCGCTGCAGCTGCAGCTGCTGCTTTACAGTGTGGTCAAGCTTTTCTGTTGTCGGCCACAGAATGCCCTCCAGCTGCACTGTGGCGTTTGGTTGGATGGATACTCTGCCTGCACCACTGCTTTGACTCTGCAGGCCTATTTTGGTGGAGGCGGCGGCGGCGGCGGCAGCGCGACCAGGAGGATGACCCAGAACGCTTTGGGCGGAAGTTCACCTCAGCTATGGACGAGCGTGAGTGACCTGAGTGGCTGCGCAATGTAGTTTTTTTCTTGCGTAAACGCTGAAACAAGCGCCTGCTTAGCTGCACTTGCCGCCCAGCTGTGCGCATTCACAAGACCTGTCAGTCCTGGCATGCCTGCCTGCTGCAGTGGATGCTGCCTGGCGCAATGGTGCTGCTCCTGTCAAGCCCTCGCCCACAGCGTCCGGCAGCGTGCCCGAGGGCTCGGCACATCTGGATCCCACCGTTAGCTTGTCAGCGGTGGAGACACCGCGTAGCGCCACGATCCCTGAGCTCCCCTTTGCTGCCACCCTGCTCTCGCCTTCAGACTACAGCATCGACAAAGGTGGGCCTCGGGCGCAGTACGTTGTGAGCGTGCAAATGGCGTCTGGCCTCGCGCGTGCTGCTGACTTGCGTGCTTGACACTGAGCAGCACTGTCTAGCCCCAAGCGTGCCGACAAGCCTCAAGCATGCCGCCGCCGATCGCCCAATCGCTAAGATCAATGCTGCACTTCAGACGGCTGATCGCAGCCCTCCTGCTCTCCACGTTCCGCTGCAGATCCCGTCACCGGCGAGCCCGTGCTGATAGGAAACGGGCACTTTGGCAATGTCAGTGGGACAGCCTGCTGAAGCCTGCCAGGGGTCTGCCTTGGTGTCCTGCCTTCTGCGCCCAGTCCCGCAAGTGATGCGCAGCTCTGTTGTCCCTGCTTGCAAATTCAAATCCTGCCTTGCCCTCTGTCCAAGCAGGTGTACCGAGGCAAGTGCGGCATGGAGCCTGCTGCGGTCAAGGCAAGATGGGCGGCGCCAGCTGTGTCTGTTTTGTCTCTGCCAGGCACCCACTGTACGGGCTGCGCTGAACCATGCGGGCACACTGGCCGCCACCAACTCGCGAGATAGGATCGTATGCTGGAAACAGACAGCGGCATTGCAGTCAGGCAACCTCACTTTTGTGCCACGTCCGTGCACCGCGTGCTCTGCCTGCCTGCTTGTTTGTGTGTTTGTTACACCGGATGTTGGGATGAGACAGGGAATTTTGTTGGGTGATTGGGGCAAGCAGGTGCGGGTCTGGCAGTGCCAGCGGTCTGCTGCTCCCCCTGCCGCCTACCAACTGTTTTCCTCCCCCCACAGACCCGCTTCCATCACCCGCCAGTCCGTGCCGCCTGCAGGTGATCAAAGAACCCGGAGAAGAGCTGGACAGGCAGCACCTGCTGCGGGAGGTGGCCATCCTCAAGTCATGCAGGTGGGGCTGGTGCTGGAGCTGGGAGGGGCCTGGCAGGCGTGCAGGCGACTCGGGGCACAGTTAACGGGCACCCACAATTCACTGTCGGTTTCCTCAACCTCACGCCTGCAAGCTGTACGTGTTCTCTTATTTTTTCGAATGGCATATGGCCTGCATCAGGTGCACATGGCTGGGGGAAGCTGGCGTGGGGTGCATGACAGCTGGCCAGCCCGCCCACACACGCATCAACGCATGCACACACACACACATGCCCGCACACCCGCCTGCTCGCTCGCCAGCTCGCCCACCCGTGCGCCCGGCTGCACGCTTGCCCGCCCGCCAGCCCGCCGGCCTGCCGGGCCCTCTGCCCGCCTGCTCGATCGCCCGCCAGCCTGCTCACACATTATTGGTCATGTGAAAGAATTGCACATACAGCTATCACCCCTCACCATGCCATCTGTCCCTTTGCAGGAGCCAGCACCTGGTGGCGTTCTTGGGTGCATGCATCAGCGAGGACGAGTTTGTGATCGTGACGGAGCTGCTACAAGGGGGCACCTTGTACAGGGCACTCAAGGGCGGCAGGGTCACATGGTACCGCAGGTGGGGCAGGAGGCTCTGGGGCTGACAGGCAGCTTTACTGACACGAGGGCGGGTGTTGGGCGGGTGTAAGACAGCCTCTGGGGCACTGCCTGACTTGCAGACTGAGACACGGATCTTGGCTGTTAGCTTAGTGCTGGGATTCCTGCTTAGGTGCAAGGAATGAGGACTCTAACCCGGAGGTTCGAGGGGTGCTAGAAACAGGGTGTTACACCCAACTGAACTTACAGGCCGGCATGAGGTGCCTGCTCACTGCCCTCTGGACCTGTGCAGGGGCCTGAGGATCGCGATTGACGTGGCACGTGGTCTGGACTACCTGCACAGGTGCACTTCCTCTCACCGGGTGTCAGCGCTCGCACTGTGTACGGAGGGCGCCCCAGCAGTTCCAGTGGCAGTGGGTGGAATTGAGTCTAACCTGCAGCCCTTCATGATGTGCACTTTTAAACAGGCGGTCAGGAAGCTGCCAGCACGGGTACTTCTGCGCAACCCCTGTGCCCCTGCCCCGCCTTCCCCCTGCAGGCGCGGCATCATCCACCTCGACCTCAAGAGCCCGGTGAGCTGGCGGCACAAGGCCATGTGAAGTCGGGCTCTCTCCTTATTGCTGAGCTGGTAACCCAAGCTCCAGCCAGTGACTGCCATTACCGCAGAGCTGTGCAGGAAGAACCTCAGGGGCAGGCAGTAGCTGCAAGACATGCATGCCAATCTGGTTGCACGAGGCCTCCCGTTTGAACCTTCCCCTGTCTCCGCAGAATGTGCTGCTGACGGAGCATGGGCGCGCCAAGGTTGCCGACGTGGGTCTGGCCCGCATGGTGCCCGCCACCCAGAGCTGCCTTGCCAGCCACGGTGAGCGGGGGTGGGAGGGAGGGAGACCGGGAGGCACTGTGCCCGACCACTTGCCACAAACTACATTCTGATACACTCACCCCCCACCCTGTCCCATGAGACCTTGCTGGCTCCCCTTGGACTTGATTATCATCACCAAGGGTCTTTGAGAACGTGCTTGTTGCCTGCCATCACATTGTCCGCTTTTCCCCAAGTCATCGAGGGGTCACCATCTCCCTCGATCGGTGTATCCAGGCCTGCTTTGCCCAGTGCCTTATGAGGGCGTTGGGGTTGCTCGTCCCCCCTGCAGTCGACATCGGCACCTTCCCATGGGCGGCACCTGAGCAGTTGTTGGGCAAGCGTTGCTCCCTCAAAGCCGACATCTACGCCTACGGTGCGGCCGGGTGGCAGGGTGGGGAGGGAGTGGAGAAACGGAAAGGCAGGGTGGGGAGGGAGTGGAGAAACGGTGCGTGCACCAGTGCACTGGTAGGCACAGTTCCACTTCAACTCCCTGCAAGGCCTGTTGCAGTCCCACTCATCTCCTCCCGCCTCCTTGTTCTGCAGGAGTGCTGCTGTGGGAGATCTGCACTGGACAGACGCCTGTGCGTGGGCACATGACAGACGTCAAGTAAGCACGCAGGACACCTCCTGTCAATCCAGGAGTGGGTGGGTGGGACATGTGTGCAGCAGGCGGGGCAGACTCGGTACATAGGATGCACCTGCCCCATTTAGAAAGCTGGCCACTCTCACAACATTCCCCACCAAACCTGCCTTCCCTCCCCTGCCCATCCCTCCGCTGTCACAGGGTGCCCGAGGAGTGCCCGCAGGCGGTGGCCGACCTCATCGAAGCCTGCACGTCCAGCGAGCCACAGCAGCGCCCCACAGCAGAGCAGATCATCAACACCCTGGCACCCATGCTGGCGCCCACAACTTCAAAAGAGGCGCTGCAGGCCAGGAAGAGTGGCAGCAGCCTCGCACAGGCCCACTCAAGCGAGCAGCGGCAGCAGCAGCAGCAGCAACAGCAGCGGCAACAACCACCGCCAGCCGCGCAGCAGCAGCCAGACCAGCAGCAGGAGCAGCAGCAGCAGCACAGCTCTGGCACGGCTGCGGTTGCTGAGAAGCAGCAGCAGCAGCAGCAGCAGCAGCAGCAGCAGCAGCAGCAGCAGCAGCAGCGGCCGGCGCAGCTCAAACCCGAGCCCAGCAGCAGCGGAGGCGACACTCGTGGCTCGGCAAGCAAAGCTGGCACGCCTGAATCTCCAGACCTGCAGGCGCCACACTCAGGGCCCCGGGTGACAGTCGAGGTGGTGGTGCAGCCACCAGCCTCTGGCACCTGACCTTAGCTTGCCACTGACTGGGCACTGCCTGAACCCTGTGTCTGCTCTTGTGAGCGTTGTTTCTTTGCTCACACCGTTGATCACGTTCGACCACGCTTGACAAACTCACAGATGCCGCTCTGCTGGGCACGCTGTGCGCGCTGCGTCCTTTCTGCTGTTTTCCCTTGGCCCCTCCTGCCTCTCCTGTACTTGTGCCAACACAAAGTCATGTGTTTGTTACTGTTGCATGCAGTCAATACGGTGTGCAGAATTGGGGCCAAGGCACAAGAAAGTGTGTGCCTGAGACCCCTTGGCAAGCAAGGGCAAGCAAAGCATAAGCAAATTCAAATGAGTGGGCGCCAGCAGGAGTGCTGAGCGGGGTCCGATCTTGAAGTTAAAGCAGCCCAGTGTGGGGCGAGCTCGCAAGCTCACTGCCGCCTGCTGCAGGGCGCTGCTTGCTGCTGCTTGGCCTGCTCTGCTGCAGCTAGCCCAAGCAGCAGCCGGGTGTGCCAGCCCCTGGCTGCCCTGCTCACTGCCCCTTGGCCTGCAGGCCGCGCCCCTCCTCCTTCATCATTTGGCTGCCCACCTTCTCACCACCCGCCTCCATCTGCCGCCCGGCAGCGGCGCCGGCACGGCTGGCAGCATCACCCACGTTCTGTGCGTTGCTGCAGGCAGGAGAGGGGAAGGAGGGAGGGGGCAGGGGAGGAGAGGAGGTTTGAGCGTATGGGCGGTGTTGTAGCGGGCTGCGTCACTACGGACCTCGGCGTTGCTGCAGGCAGGAAAGGAGAAGCAGGGAGGGGCAGGTGTAGGGGCCAAAGGGTGTGAAGGGTAGGGTTGGCGGCGCGCTGGCGGCTGGCTGCGCCAGGCTCCTAGGTTTCCACTGCAGCCAGCATCAGAGGAGTAGGAAGGGGCAGCGGGGGTATGCTCCCGGGCGATTCGCCTATACCAGCCAAGGGTTTGGTGGTCGGAAGGGAGGTGAGCAGGCACGCGAGCGCCGGCGCCTTGGACGGTCTGCCAGTGCGTAGTAGGACCCTGCGGAGTCCCGCTGCCACCCGCAAAACCGGCTGCGCTGCACCACCACGTGCCTGCGAGAGTAGACGTAGTAGCCGAGCCCCAGAACCGCGGCGCCAGCCGCGAGCTTCTGGTTCTGCGTCATGCCTCCCGCTGTGCTCTGCATGGTGGCGAACTGTTGAGGCTGCTGGACGTGCTGAGATGAGAACGAGGGAGTGAGCGTGCCGTCCAACCCTCGGGCGGGGGTGCTGCTCAGGGTGCTGACTCAGCAGCTGCCGCGTAATGGTCAAGAGCGCTGCCTGTGTGGTAGGTGAAGATGGCCATCACAATTGAGTCAAACCACGCGCACAGCATGTCGTGATGTCTGCATCCCCAGATCTGTCCACTGCTGGCTGGCCACACATGCTTGCTCACAGCAGTTTGCTCAGACCAGCGGTCGGTGCGCCCCACCCAGCTGCATGCACACTGGCTGAAAGTTTGAAACTGCCAATACTTATTGACATTACACGTGGTTACTTCACGAAATGTTAGGACGCTTGGCGATGTATTGGCATTTGTGGCAACAACGAGCGCGGGCCGGTCAGCAGGACCACAGCGGGAGCCCACGCGAAAATGGCATGCAGTGGAGCAGGGTGCTAGCGGCATGCTGGGCGCTCGCTTTTAGCCGTTAGCTGTTGAGCAGCCAGACCAGGGCAGTTTGGGCTCACTGCTGCTTGGCCTGCAGGCCCCGCCCTTCGTCCTTCAGGGTCTGGCTGCCCACCTGCTCTCCAGCCGCCTCCAGCTGTCGCCCCGCTGCAGCGCCCGCCCTGCTAACTGCATCTCCCACGTTCTTGGTGTCTCCGTACTGCTGCTTGGCCTGCAGGCCGCGCCCTTCGTCCTTCAGAGTAGGGCTGCCCACCTGCTCCCCAGCCGCCTCCAGCTGGCGGCCGGTAGCGGCGCCGGCACGGCTGGCAGCGTCACCCACGTTCCTGGCGGTGCTGCAGGGGCCAAAAAGTGGGACCGGCAAGAAGGACGTTGTTAGGACGGTGTTGGCTCGTTTCGCATTTCGGAAGCAGGGGTGTGGTGGCGAGAAGGGAGGTGAGCAGGATCCGAGTGGGCCAGCCTCTGCCATGCCGGCAGCGCCCCCCGGCAATAGTCTGACAGTCCCCACCACCTGCCTGCGGGAGTAGAAGTAGTAGCCTAGCCCCAGAACCGCCGCCCCGGCCGCGACCTTCTGGTTCTGTGTCAGGTTGCTTCCGACCGCGCTCTGCATGCTTGCTACCGTGTGTTGGCTGCCGAAGGTGCTGGGGTGTTCGATTGAAGCGAAGAGGACCGTAGAATGGATGATGTTCGGGGGTCTCAACCGTGACTTACTTCACATGCAGTGCTGACTGGCTGCAGCTTCCCGGCAGCACCCACATGGCATGCTTTGCTTTTTCGGGCTTACGGTCTGTTTATCCGCAAAGAAACTCGCGACACAGACCCCCAAGAGACAGCTTGGGGCTGTGGGAAATAAAACAATGCAAAAGCAGAAGATAGGCGGGGAGCTACTGTAAAATTGGGACGGGTAAAGACTGGTATGTAAAGGTGGGGGGTGATGGGTAGATGGGGTGGGGTTGCTGGGAGATGGAGGGTGGGACGGGTTGGGGTAAGGCAACGGGCATGCACAGTAGACAGTTTACACATCTTTAGAATAGCCCCACCCGCATCGTATTGGATGAAACTGCACAGTCTTGTGTTCTATGCAACTACAGCACTTGTCTGTATGCTGAAGCTGCCCAGGCCTGGCGGCAGACTGGCGATTGGGGCCTAGCATTGCCAGCATGCAAAGCAGGCACACGGCAGTCGGCATGCTACCAGCAGCAGGTGCCAGCCCAAAGGCCGCACCCAGCTGCCTGTGTGTAGGGTTACATTTCATAGTCAAGTAACATTGGAACGTGATAGCCAGCAGCTCGCAGCCTGCACGCCCAGCTTGCAGGATGAAGGCGCAGCCGGTGCACATGCCCCGGGCGGGACCACAGAACCAATGCAAAATAGCATTCAACACGCAACCTCTCTGTCTCTCGTATGACGTGCGGGGGAAAAGTGTGCGTTTGCATCCTCAGTGCATCAAACCAAAGGGCCGGCTCACCCGCCCCTGGGGCGCGCCATTGCAAAGGGCACCGCTGCCCCAAACGCTCCTGAATCCATGCCGCTCTGCCGCGGCGGCAGCAGTACGCCACCTCCCGCCCCTGTCGGATCCACTGACAGTGTGGCCATTGACCGCACAGTCTCGTCCAGAAGCTTCCTGCAGCAGCGGCATGTGCAGGGGAAAGTGCAAGTGGAGGTTCAAAGAGGGGCTGTAGGGCTGCAGATCTGCGGGGCGGTGTGCACATAACAGGGCCTCCATGGGGCATGCCGGCCCCCACCATTGGTAGCGGCTGAGCATCACACGCCCGTTTCGGGAGGCGCAGCTGTCCCACCGACCACCCATACCCGCAGTGCGGATTAACCAAACTTGGCTCCGCTGTGATGTGCACAGCAGCTTCCACCACAGCACGCATAGCACGACGGGGCCAATGTGCCAGCAGCAGCCCGCTCAATTGCACCGACGCCCGCTTCGCCCTCCTGCCCCTCTGCACCAAGCGGACCCATGCCTTTCCTGGTTCCTCAACCCACTCCTAACGGCGTCTCATTCTTGTTCTCCCTCCCATCCATCGCACCAAGCCACCCATCATACACCCCTTTGCCCAGCCCACCTCAGCTCTGCAGCGATCTGGTAAAATCCGGGGCGGTCGTGGACGCTGTGTGCCCAGCAGCGCCTGATGAGGGATGCATAGGCATCCAGCCCTCCAAAGTATGGGGTGTCGGCGCCAGGCAGGCGCTCGCGTGGCGGGATCTCCAGCCTGCCCCCGCCAAGCACCATCCCCACCAGCTGCAGGTGTGGGGCAGGGGGTGAAGGGTTCAATGGTAAGATCGCAATGCAACATTTGGAATGGGCTAGCTGCAGGCATGTGCAGCCCCAACAAGTGCAGGTGCACCGGGGAGGTGAGTAGGCACCCCGCACGCCCAGCTGCCACTTGCCTGCCAGGGGTTGTTTGAGCCGGCGCTGTTGCCGTCCCAGGGGAATTCAAACGTCAGGATCTGCGGCAGACGAGTTCAAACGTGCAAGCAAGTGGGCGAGCTGGGCTTTGCCAGAGGGCGGAGCAGCAGAGGAGGGGGTGGCCAATCAGGGCATGCACCGAAGGCACAGTTGGGGCACACTCCACAGCTTGTACCAGAGCTCCGAACCCTCACAAGTCAGGCCCCTGCTTGCCTCCCAGAGAACAACTGCAAACGCAAAGACGTCCGCGGCCGGCCCGGGGCGCTCGCCGTTCATCACTTCAGGCGCCAGCCAGCGCTGCAGGGGCAAAGGGGCGAGCGGGGTGCGGCCACATAGCAGGCAGCTGGGTTGAGATGACAAGCTTACTTGTACCTGAATGCCAGGAGACAGCTGCAAAGCGTTGTGCCTCAGTCACATTGCGAGTGCAGGGCGTGGGAGCCCCGCCGAGGACGGAGGGAGCGAGCCAATGGGTGGGTGGATTTATAGACAGGGGATCTCGAGTTGGGCTGAGCAGGCTCACCGGGTTCATGACCGCCAGGCTGGCAGACCCTGACCCCACATTGGTCGACTCCAGCAGGCGGCTGAGGTTCAGGTCAGTCACCTGCAGGCAGCGATGGAGTGGGCAGGACAGGGGGTAGTGCCACTCAGTGTGAGAGGGTGAACGGGTGGGTAGCATCCGCTGGCAGTGGGCACAGGTTGAGAGGCAAACTGGCCATCTGCCTGCCTGTCCCTTGCCAGCAGCGTGCCCTGTTGATGTTCACAAAAAAAACAAACATTATCTGCCACGCCCAACGTCCCATGGGTACTCCCTTTAGAGGCGTCCATGGATGTTGTGACCCGCATGCCATGCACCAGCAACATGTGGTCGAAGGCAGTGCGGCGGGGCAGTGCACAGCTTGGGAGAGTGCAAGGTGCAGCAAGGGGTGGGCCGTTGATGGGAACACCACCCACCTTGACCCGCCAGCTGTCCTCCACCAACAGGTTTGGGCTCTTCATGTCTCTGTGGATGATCGGATGGGGGCGGGTGTGCAGGTACAGCACACCGCAGGCGGCGTCCAGGGCCATGGCCAGCCTGCGAGGCCACGTCAGCTGGCGGGCAGCTTCCGGAGAGGTGCGTGCCTCTTTGAGGACATCAGCCAGCGAGCCACGGGAGCAGTACTCGCACACGATGGCAGGGGGGAAGGTGGAGACGCCGATGAACTGCACCACGTTGGGGTGGCTGCAGGCGCGGGGGCAAGGTGGGGAAGGAAGGGAGGTGGGAAGAGAGACGTTTGGGAGCGGTGGGACTGTTCAGAGCACTTGCAGCGCTTGTGAGCTCGAGTCACCCCAGCACATCGGAGGAGCAGGCTCTTGCTGCTGCACCTGCTGCGCTCTGGCCGGCCAGACCACACTGCCCATTCATCTCCCTCCCTCTCAACCAGAACACCCCCATTTCGGGCAGGGGACATGCGCCTCCGCTGAGTCGGCGTGACAGAAGCATGCAGCATAGGCGCAGCATTGGTGCAGCATATGCGCAGGATAGGTGCAGGCAGCATTGGCGAGCATTGGTGCAGCATAGGCGCAGGCTGCCTGCGCATGCATTTGTCCGGGCCTCACCGCAGGCTTGCCAGCAGGCCGGCCTCCTTCTTGAGGGCGCCCAGGATTGGGGAGGAGAGGGAGAGCAAGTTGCCGGCGATCTGCTGCTCCATTTCGTTCTCGTCAAACGACAGAAGCACCTTCACAGCCACTGCAGTCTCCTGCCACGTGGCCAGATACACCTGGAGGGGGGAGGGAGGAAGGAGGGGAGAAGCTGGGTCAAAGGTGCTTGGAAGGTGCCGGTATTGCATGTGCACGGTTGATCAGCCCCCCGGCTGTCACCCCAAAGCACGTGCGATGCTCCCCGCTCTGCTAACGCCCACCACACTGTTTGGTGGCATGCAGTGCACGGGGCCAGTGAGGCTTGGGGAACACACCACTTTGCCCTGCACCGCCCACGTGCCCCGCCACCCAGCAGGCAGCGCACCCGCCCAAACGAGCCCTCTCCCAAGGGGTGTGCAATGTCGAGGTCGAAGAAGTTGAGGAGCCACGGCGACACATCTGGCAGCTCATCCTCCCACGGCGTGTGCTTCTCCACTGCTGTGCCGGCACTGGCACCGCTGCCAGCACCTGCAGGGCAGGCGCTAGCATGACTTGCCACAGCAGCAGCAGCCACAGCAGGCGCCTGGCGCTGCATCCAGGACAGCAGGGCATCAGTGCGCGGGTCGTAACTGCAGGGGCAGGGATGGGGGGGAGGCAGAAGGGGGCCCATTGAGGGAACGAGAAAGGCCAGAATCGCTGGGCCCTCGTCAGGCAAGGCTGTAGCGGCTGCCTCAACCTTGGACAGCTGGCGAGCAGGACGGCACGCCCGCTGAGCACAACAGCTCCTCTTGGCCGTTCCCACAGCTTCCGAGTCGCCCCCCTGACCCTCCCCACGCCCACCTTTTGCGGGTGGTGAGAGAAGAACCCGGAAGGCTCCTGGAGGCCAGGCTGCCTCCAGCTGCGGCGCCAGCAGACGTGGCGGGGCTGCCAGCCCATGCGGCGGTCGAGGGGGCAGAGGCAGCAGGAGAGGTGCTGCCGAGGCTTCCAGCAAGGAGCATTGCCTGGCGCAGAGGCTGGGTAGCCTGAACAGCAGGAGCTTGGTAGGGAGGGCTGGGAGGCTGCGCCACCCACAATGCTGGTGGCACCGGCGGCAGCGGTTGGGAGGCGTAAGGCTGAGAGGCTAGAGAGTCGAGCATATGTGGGGGTCCCGGGCCGCCTGCTTCGGCAGCCTTGCTTGCCAATGCTGCCTCGGATGGCTCCCGGGTGCGGCGCCGCCGCTTGCGCCGCGTGATGAAGAAGGCACCGATGGCCAGCGCAACGACCGCTGCAAGCCGGGGGTGGAAGGGGGGAGGCAGGGCAGGATTTGGTTCGTCCTAAAGTTGAATCCCCTTTCAGGGGATGTGAAAAGCTGTAACGACTAGACTAGACTAGACTAGAGGCAGGGCAAAGACTGTGGGTGTGCTTGGAGTCTGGCCCTTCACCCGTCTTGCCGCGCCACGCTGCGCAACACACAGCAGGGGCATAAGCAGCGGAGGTAAGGCAGGAGCCGTCCAAACGCACCCCACTCCGCAACGCACCAATGCCTGCAACGACGCCCCCCACAATGGCACCGATGCTGCTGCTGCCGCCGCCGCCGCTGCCGCTGGTTGTGGTGGGGGTGCACTGTGCCACCGCCACGTTTCCAGGCTGTGCATCTTCGGAGCACAGCTTTGGGTTCTCAGAAAGGTCCCTGCAACCAAAAGTGTAGAGCAGAGCGAGCAAAGGGGGTGGGTTAGGGTAGAACCGACGGTGCGTGACGGCACAGAGAGGGAAGTGCAGGCAAGTGGCATGGTTTGAGGCAGTGCAAGGACACCGATACATCCCAGAGCAGACCCACAGAGATCCCAGGGAGGTGCAGGAGCAGGGGCAGGGGCAGGGGATCCTCCTTCCTTGCGTCTAGGTGCAGAGGCAGGGGTAAGGCCGCAGCTGCCATGAGAAGCATTCCCAATTCGTGCACCGGCACGGGGTTCCACACCAGCACAGCAATGCTCGACGCCTCACATGACGTAGGGCCTTGCGGCTGCCCAGGCAGGCGTCAGCGTGCCGGCCAGCTGGTTGTGCTTCAGGCTGAGTTCTTGCAGGCCGGGAAAAGAGCCGGGCTCTGCCCAAGCTGGGGGCAGAGAGCCTGGGGCATGGGAGGGAGGGGAGGAGCCACTGGGGTTAGTGAGACGCTGAGCAGGCCACGCATGTGCTTGCTGACATGGCATTGGGACAGGATGGCTCACTGCGTTCAAAGGCTAACTCCAACAAGTTCAGCAAGCCCCGAACACACAGCTTTGCTTGAACGAAAGCGTGACAGCTCACCTGACAGGGAGTTGTAATCGAGGAGCAGCTGCTTGAGCGCTGGGAAGGAGGCGTTGGTGGGCGCCGTGGCCGCTTGGTGAAGCGAGCGCCTGCGTGCAGCAGCAGCCGCAGCCCCCTGGCCCCAGCTGGCCGGCAGTGTGCCAAAGAGAGCCTGGCTGCTGATGGCCAGCGTCTGTAGGGTGCTGCAGCGGCAGAAAGTGGGGGAAAAGAAAGGGAAATACAGATGGTCATGTGAGCGAGCAAGCAACTGCTGTCGAGCCGGCCGTGGCGCACCATGCTGGCACCTGCTGTGCGCGCTACCCTCCCCCGACCCTGCCACCTCAGCAAGGGGCGCCCACCTGATGCCTGCTAGGCTGGGCGCCAGCGTGCCGGCGGCCCTGGTGCCACAAAAGGAGTTGCCGGTGCCGCCATTCTCGGCGCAGCTCAGGTCACTGCAGAGCCAAGAGACGTGTCCAGTGGGGTAGGCAGAGAGTGAGGTCGAAGTGAGGAGGTGTTTGCAAGAGAAGTGGAAGTTGGACGTGCTGTGCTTCACCATGCCACGCTATGCTAATTAACGCGGGTCCATGCTGTGCCATGCTGTGCTACAACGTCCACACTGAGGCAGCGCACACGACCGCACTCACAGCTTCACGATTTGGCCGCCGTCGCAGCCCACGCCCCCCCACAGGCAGGCATCTGAGGTGGCGTCCCATCCAGCAATGCTGTTGTCCCGAGCAAAGGCGCTCCAATTGGAGATGGCGTCCCTCTGCTGAAGCAGGCGCCCCTCTGCGAGACACAAGATTTAGTGCAAAAGGGCGGGAGTGCGAGGCAGAGGGTGAGTCAGAAAAACAGGCAGAGCGCAGAGGCAGGGTGGGGCCAGAGGAACAGGCAGCCTTGCAATTTGGTGGTGGTGGACGAGCTGAGGCCCGAATAGCAAAGTTCTTTGGTGGAGTAGGGACGGAAGGAGGTTGCGACGCAAGTGGGGTTCGTTAAGGACCAAGTGCCCGCCCTGGGTCGTCCCACTCACGGTCCAAGTGTCCGCCCAACTCCCCACTCACGGTCTGCTGTCTTGGTTTGATCGGCGGGTGAGGGCGGGGGGCTGGCCGACAGGGGGCTGGGGG
>JTEE01000205.1:120471-131822 GCA_002896455.3 Chlorella sp. ArM0029B | reverse complement strand
CGGGGGTGGGAGAGCGGGAGACACGGTGGGGGCCACCACTGGAGGGGGCATGGGGGCGGGATACAGGGGGTCCAGGACCCAGCCTGGCTCTGACACTGAGCGGTTGCCGCAAGGGATGGGGCTGTTGCACAACAGAGTGGGGCCACAGAACTGCAGGGATGGGTGGATTGGGGACAGAGACGAGGACGGGAGTGAGCACACATGCGCCCTGGCAGGGGCGCACCGCTGTGCATGCTGTGCGTGCTGTGCATGCGTGTGCACGCGCGCTGCAGCTCAGGGGCAGGCAGTGCTGCAAGAGGCCTCGGCAGTTACACCCCCTGGCAGGCAGGCTGTCTTCGTCCCCTTCCGCACAGTGCGCCCCACGTGCCTCCACACCTAGGGCGCCCTCACAGGTGGGGAGGTACCTAGGGGGCCCTCATACGCGCCGCCGTCAACATCAGGGCCGCCGGGAAACGCAACTGCAGGGCCGGGAGCATGAGGACAGCCCACACACCGTGCGCACTCAAACCACCACCCGACACACCCACCGTAAAGTTCTTCAGCCTGCCAGGGATGGGCCCACAGAGGTCTGGGTTTTCCGTCACGTTGAGCTCCTTCAGCATGGGGAGGACGCCATAGGGGCTGCCCCACTCCACAGGGATCGTGCCCACAAACTTGTTCGTCTCAAAGTGCCTGCGCCAAAGGGAGGGGTGTGTGGTGGAAGGGGCATCTCACGAGGGACGCCACTAGTGAGCCCCTTTGAGGCAAGAAACACGACTTTCCGGCTGACTGGACGGCAGGCAGGCAAAACGGTCTGCGGCCAGCGCAGTGCCCCCGACTCCTTCAGGCAGCACCGCCTGTGTCACTCTGCCCGGCTGCGCACACGCAAACTAGCAGCCAGTCCACTGCCCCACTGCCCCTCTTCGTGTTTGGTAACACCCACATGTCCTCCAGCAGGGGGAAGGCCGCCCAGGCCGCCGGAAGCGTCCCTGCGGGGTGGCAAGACATGGCACATTTGTTGGGAGGCAGCTTCAAAGGCCACAGGGCGTGTGATCACTTCGCAAAGGCGCAGCAAAGCATGCAAAGCACGGCGCAGCGGGCCCAGCAGGGCACACTCTGCGCACCTGTCAACCCGTTGATGTTGAGGAACCTGCAAGCGCGGGGCCGGGCAGCAGAGGCAGCATGCTGTCAACCGCAGGCAGCCTCGCCCCTCTGGTATTGCCGCTTCCTGCTGCCCCATCTGCTATTCTTCCCGTGCTGCTCTTCCGGTTTCCGTTTGCAGAAAAAAGGTGGGCCGGCAGCGTAAATATCCCCTCGCTGTTTCACGTCTGCATGCGCAGCAGCCACTCACAGGCGCCTCAGGCTGGGGAAGGCCCCAGGGGTGCTCCAACTTGCGGGGATAGTCCCCGTCAGGTTCAGCCACGCCACGTCACTGCACGATGCGGAAGGGCAGGACAGCCAGCTCAGGCACTGGGCACAGAGCTAGATAGCCCTGGGGGTCTGTAGCCTCCCACCAACATGGCGCCTCAGTGCTCCTCCCAATCAGTAATAAATCATCTCAAGAACAAGGTTACAGCCCAGGGGTTACAGCCCAAGGGTTACAACCGTGGGCCTCAGTTACATAGACCAGCAAACGTGTGCGACTGCGTTCATGCCGGGACCCGTGAAGAGCCCACCCTAGTGCTCCTGCCCACCCACCCAGCAGAACCCGTGGGTGGCGCAGCACTCACAGAATGCTCAGGGAGGGGAACGCGGTCGGGGCTGCCCACTCAGGAGGGAGCGAGCCTGCGCACACGGGGAGGGACAGGAGGAGGGTGGTCACCTTTGGTAGCTTTGGTAGCTGACTAATGTCCCTGGCTACATTTCCTGTCGGTGTCCTCAACCACAAGCGCTCGGGATGCAACCCTCTTCTTCTTTAGGGGAAGGGGAAGGAAGAAGCATGCTGAGCGCTGAGAAAATGCCTGCACAGGGAGCCGATGAGCCGTGCCTGCCTGTCTCCCCCTGCCAACCTTTGGCTACTGCTGGGCAGATGCATTGCCAGGCTGGCAAGCATGAGGTGCTGCCTGCCCGGCACTGCCTAGCAGGATGCCCTGCCAGCAGGCTGCAGGGAAGGAGGGCATGTGACTTACCCATGATGCCTGTGTTTGTGTGCATCCTGAAGTCCTGCAGCTTGGGCCAGGCCCCTGCAGTGCCCCAGCTCGCCGGCAGCACACCTGCACCCAGGGGGCGGCGGGAGGGCAATCTGCCGCTGATGGGTGTGCAGACATGGCGGCAGCATGCAGTGTAGTGCAGCGGCCGCTGAGTCGGGTGGAACAGTGTGGGGAAGAGCTCAGCCGGGGCATTGCAGCGCGTAAGAGGTGCAGCGCAGCTGCCCGCTGAATGCCGTGGAATTGTGGGTTTTGCAGGCATGGGCAGTGATGGGTCATCGGCCTGAGCAGGCACTGTGGCAGCTTCCTGGGGGCCGCACGCACCGGCGAACTGCTGCACGTTCATGTACAGGCGCTCCAGGGCGGGGAAGGCTCCTGCCCCAGCCCACTCGTAGGGCAGAGTTCCTGTCAGCTCCAAGTTCACCAGGCTCCTGCACCCACACAGCCAGAGGCAGGCAGGGAGCTACAGCGTGAGGCGGGCAGTACAGTGGGCACGGCAGCCAGGGTGGTACAGTGGGCACGACAGCCAGACGCTGGCGTGCCGGTGCCGGCTGGTCCCACCGGGGGCTATCTCTGTCGAGGCGCACACAGCGTGAAAGGAGTGCTGGGGCTGCCCAGTGTCGGGGCTGCCCAGTGCGTGCTGTGCACGCTTCCTGCCTCCACCTAACCCCCAGCGCTCAAGCGGCGGCAGGCTGCTTGAGCCAAAAAAGAGCAGGGCAGGGCTGCGCTGGACCGCTTCAGGGGACAGGCACACTGGCACCAACTCCTGTGTGCCCCTTCGCCCCCCAGATGTGCATGGTCCGGGTGAGCTTGGTGGATGAGCTTGGTCCCACCTGGCACTCACACCTGCTTGCGGGCAGGCACGCAGGCACTGACTGATATGTACATGCCCCCCTGCCCCCTGCCCCTGGGCACCCAACCGTGCCTATCAGGGACAGGGCGGGGCTCCCACCCGCTCACATCTCCTTCAGGGCTGGGAAGCCGGAGGCCCATGCGGTGGGCAGGGTGCCTGCCAGCTTCTGCCGGTTGATGTCCAATAGCTCCAGGGAGCTGCAGGCAGGCCAAACAATGAGACCGATGGGGCGTCAATACTAGCAAGTCGAACCCGCACTTCTGCCCCACAAAGTGCAGTGCG
Organism: Chlorella sp. ArM0029B; assembly: GCA_002896455.3. Taxonomy (NCBI): domain Eukaryota; kingdom Viridiplantae; phylum Chlorophyta; class Trebouxiophyceae; order Chlorellales; family Chlorellaceae; genus Chlorella; species Chlorella sp. ArM0029B. The sequence goes on along the minus strand of JTEE01000205.1, from coordinate 128,561 downwards.
AGTAGGGATAGGCGCAGGGGTTGGTTGCAGAGAAACATGCGGGTGGGGGGCAAAGCAGCAGGTGCATGGACATTCTTCTGCTTGATGGCAGCAAGCTTCAGAGGGCTGCAATTTAATTGATGGCAGTTGGGCAGGTTAAACCTAGTGAGCAGAGCGAGGTGGAGGTGGCCATAAATACAGGGGCGGCCGAGTCGGGGTAACGTAAAGGGGATCATTGAAGAAGGGCGAGAGGCTGGGAGAGGGAGGGGAGCGGGCGCAGGACGGCGGGGGAAGCAAGGGGAAAGCCAGGGCTCCTGGCCACCGGGCACGCCTGCCAACCAATTGCACAAGCACAGGGCACTTGCCCTGTGGACCTCTCACTGCACTCTCCTGCCTGCCTCGCCACCCTTACTGTTGAAACCGCCCTCACCGAGGCCTGCCAGGGCCACCCTTACTGCAGCTGCCTTTCTTAGCAACTCCCGAAAGAACCGAACCATGGAAGAGGTCCCAACCCGCCTCCAGCAGCCAAACCCACGATCAATCATCTTGCAAAATTAGATTCCCTTCTACGAAACAGACTGCAAGCCCAAACAAGCAAGCAGCTCACGTCATCCCTGCCAGCTCATCTGCCAACGTGCCCTGGGCCGCATTCTCTACATCACACTGCTTCTGTTCTTCTCTTGTTGTTGTTGCATTTTTGCAGCCCAGCGCGCTGCAAGCAAGGAGTAGTGAGGGAGGCAGGGGAGGGCGGGGCATGCATGCAGGTCGTACAGCAGCAGTGGCGGGTCAACGACAGCACTAGTCAACGACAGCACTTTGATTTTGATCTTGATTTGACTAGGCATGCGCAGGCGCCAGTGCGGCGCCTGCCAAATGGAACGGCCGTTGTGAGGGGAGAGGACGGTACAGACAAACTGCTTACAGCTGTGTGACCTGTAAGGATGGGCTGCAGGTGATGCCGGTCCAGCTGCACACATCTGTTTTGTCGTCCCAGCCCTGCGGGGACAGCAAAGCGGGGGCAGATGTGGGGCGAGTAGTGGGTGTGCATTCGGTGCCCAAGCCAGCTGCAAGAAAGACGGAGAAGAGAACGCCACGCTCCGAAGGCGTGGGTTGAGGAAGTAGGCCGCCTTACTTCTGTATAGCCGCGGAAAGCCCATGCTAGCTCTGATGCAGAGAGGCAGGCGCAGCCCCTGGAGCCCCACGCTGGCAAAGCCTGGAGCCCCACGCTGACAAAGGCTTGCCAACAAGGCCTGCCCCGGGCGCGCACCTGTATGTCGTTGCTTTTAGCAAACTTCTTCCAGTTGGAGATGGCGTCCCTCTGCGCCAGCAGGCGCTCCCCTGCAAATTCGGGCCGGCGCACGCAGAGGGGAGATGGCAGCGTGCCCGATCGGCGGCGGCGGGGGCAGCGCCCGGCACTCTGTGCAGTCCCAAGAAGCGCCTGCCCCAATGTGCAGCGGGTAGAATTAGCTCTACATGGATCCAATGGCCGGCGAACTCACTGTCTGGATCAAACGAGTCCTGTGGCTTGGCGCACGAGCGCAGGGTGAAGCACATGGCGACCAACAGCAGTGAAGCCGCGTGCCCCCCCATGCGTGTGGGTGGATTTGCTCGTGTGGCCTCCGGAGCGTGTAATTGGGTCTTGTTCGGGATGAGACGTGACGACGAGCAGCCGGATGGGCCAGACGGGTTGCAAGGTGTCGGGTGCGTGGTGACCAACAGCGAGATCGTGTACTTCACGAGTGGGGACTACAATTCTGCCTCCACGTCCGAGATTCGAGCGAGGAACCATTTCGGGAGCTGCCAGCGTGGCCGGGGCGCGAAAACAGGGTTGCAATTGCGTTGCTTTTCGCATTCCTCCACTACAGATCCAAATTCGACAGTTTGCACTTCCCCGTCTGACTGGTCGGGGTGAACGCCTGGTTCTTGTCACACTTCCCCCTTGCGCCCTGCAAACGTGTGGCAACACTTCTTGCGCCCTTTGCGCACCCCGCACTGGAAACCATCTGAGGGCACTGCGGAGTTCAAGTCGCGACTTGCGCTTGAAATATGGCGCCGTGTTTGGTAGCTGGCCTGCTGGCGCTCCTTGCGTGCACCGGGCTGGTGTTTGCCGAAGGAATTGATATCGCCCCGCCCAACCTCATACTGTGAGAGCCCCGCAAGAACCTGCCGCCGCCGCAGCAGCTTCCACCGCCGCTGCTGCTGCCGCTAAACACTGAACGCAGCTGCCTCTCCCGACTTAGCTCGCCACAAACCGTCCTGAGCCTTCTAAGCAGCTGGCCTTGCCGGCAGCCAGCCCATGCGCGCCCCGCCACACTCACTCTTTGTTACCACCCCCACCTCACATGCCGCAGCATGGGCCTGGACGGCGGCATCCTCCCCTCCACCTGGCAGCTAGCCTACGATGAAACAATTGTGGCTTCGGGCGCACGCAACCCAAACGGCTGCCGCATTCCAATGACTTGGTGAGGTGGCGGCAGGGCAGGGGTGCCGTGTGCATGGGCTCCATGTGGTGGCGAGCCTGCAGCTTGTGGCGCCGCTGGTAGTTCGCAGTTCAACTGGGCAAGTTGCCGCATTGTTCCATCCCCAACCCGCCAACCACTTTGCACACAGCACAGTGGATGCTTCCATATCAAGCCCGTTCCTCTGCCCGCTCCCTGCAGGTTCTCCTGCTATCGCCTGCACGGCGACGACACTGGGGACTGCGAGGTGGTGCAGAAGGCGTTCCGGGCTGGGGTGAGGCGTGAAGTTGTTCGACTCGGAACGACAGAATGTGTATTGAAGCGCGGGTGGTGAGAGTGGGGAGGGCAGAAGCATGTGGCCCTGCCCTGCTGTGCGCGGCACGTCCGGGTTTTTTCGAGGCATGGACACCTTCCCTTCACGGCTCACCCACTGCCTGCTGTGCCTGCTCCCGTTTCTGCAGCATGAGCACGCCGTGCACACCAAGTCCCACTCTGAAGAGTGAGTGACACAATGAAGCAGGTGGCAGGCCGTGACAGTCCGTGAGGCTGCGTTCGGACCGCCACACGCTTGCTGTTTAGCGCACGGCCCACACATGCCGCTGCTTGCCCAGTGCTGGCTTGTGCTGGGCCCATGGCCCTCACCGCTGTGCCTTGTTTGCGACCGTGGCATGCACCACACCTGCCCTGTGCCGTGCAGGACGCTGGAGTACTCGTACGAGGAGTGGGCCGAGGAGATTGGGGGGCAGCGGGACTGGCTGGCAGATGAATGCGGCATTCCGTCAGAGTGAGTGATTAATTCAATCAACAACTGGGTGCCACAACATGGGGTGCACCACCCCAAGTTGTGCCGGCCTTGGCCATGGTGTCGCAAAAGTTCCACTCCACGCCAAACACAGACAAAGGTCAAGCACCGGGTGAAGAGGCATACCTGCATGATGTGTAGTCCCGTGCAGCTGCGGCAGAGGCTGAGCGGTTGCCCAGTGCCGGTTGCCAGCTGAGCTGCTACACCCCAATTGTAGCATGCCAGCCAACCTGCTCCCTGCGCCCCTCTTACCTCAGCCCCCATGGTTGCGCCACTCGCACTTGCGTACCTTCCCCGGTACGTGTCACTATTCGTATCATGCAAGTCAAACAAGTCGATCAATCCTTGTGCCCCTGCAGCCAAGTGGTGGGCTTCCGGGCCCCCAACTTCCGCATCAACAATTTGATGGGGCAAGTGCTGGCAGACCTGCAGTTTGGGTGAGCGAGGGTCTTGCTTGCCACCTGGGCTGCCTGGCATTGCACCTGCCCGGCTGCCCCTACCAGTCTGCTGGCCCGCCTGCCTGGTTTCCTGGCTGCACAGCGCCTGGCATAGCCCGCCAACCTGCCCGCACGCCTGTGCTTGGTTGCCTGCCTGCATAGATCGTGCATTGCCTGTCGACCGGCCAGCCCGCCTGCTTGCGTGGGCCCTGCCCTGGGCAGGGCTGCTTATTGTCCGCCTGGTCACGGCGCCGTGCCTGTCCAAGGCAACTCTGCCAACCTCCCCGGTTGTGCACTCCTGTCCGACCGCCTGCCCCTCCTTCTCTCAACAGCCTTGCACTGCGGAAGCACGGCCGGCAGCTTGCCCCTCAATATGTGCCCCCAACTTGCTTTCTGATGTCGCTAAATGCCTGCCCTCTGCCCCCTTCCTGTTGCCACCCTGTTCCCTGTGGCAGGTATGACAGCAGCCTGGGAGATGTGACGTACACTCAGCGGGCAGGCCCCATGAATGGCAGCTTTGACCTCGCTCCATGCCAGTCAAGCGACGAGCAGCGGGAGCGGTGCGGCGACTGGGCCTCCCTCCCGCTCTGGTGCGCCGCTCAACCCTCTGGCTGGCATTTGTGTGTTTCTTCCTCTTACTTTTAGCAATCGTTGCCCGACTTGGTCGATTGCGGTGTGTCCTCTGCTGTGCTGTGCTCCGCCTACTGGATCCGCTGGCTGGCATGGCTGCTTGCAAAAAGGGGAGAAGGGGGCCTGGCCTGCTGTGCCTGCTGTGGTCGCCCACCACCGTCAAGCCGGGCCTCACATGCTGCGCACTGCTAAAGCGTGCATGCTCACTGCATGCTGCCGCTGCTTGCCTGCCTGCTCCCTTGCTGCGGTCCTCCGTGCCTGCGACGGCAAGGAGGTGCGAGCTCACAAGCCCACGCCTTTCAATGCACCTAGCAACCCCTGCACACCAACTCAAACCCGGCACGCATGCAGGGAGGTGCCGGCTTACAAGCTGGCGGGCAGCGGCAAACGAATGGACCCGCTGCCCCTCGACGGCATGACCGTCCTGGAGGTGAGCGGGCACCGCGCGACTAGTGCACACACGTCTGACGGCGGGATGTGGGGCATCTATTGTGCACCAGGCCTGGCTGCTCTTGCCACCTGGACTTGAATAATTATTGGTTGATTGATCGATCGGTAGTTTGTTTGATTGATTGTGTGGCATGGCAAGGCGCTAATGCACAGGCGTGGAGAGGTGGGGATGTAGGGCTCCACTGTGAACCCATAAACCCTGAAGCCTGGCACTCCTGTCGCGCTGATCTGCAGGCACGTCGCTGCCCCAACTCAACCAGTGTACTGACCCCGTCGTCCTCTCACAATAACAGCCTTCCCCGTGCTGCTGACTCACCCCTCCCGCTATACCTCACAGAGGTTCCAATCGGATTATGAGCGCAAGCGCGGCACCGGGGCACCTACCTCAATCAACGTGCATGAACGCTACCTCGGGCAGAGGTGAGGGCTGCACTGCATGCTGTGCCGTGCTGTGCCGTGCCGTGCTGTGCCGCGCTGTGCTGTGCCGTGCTGTGCTGTGATGTGCTGTGCTGTGCTGTGCCGAGCTGTGCTGTAGTCCATTCTGGGACGCCGCTTATGGCAGCCAGCTGCAGCAACACGGCAGCAGCGGCTTCAGCTGTCCCGCTCCCTGACCCCATTTGCCTCTCCTCTAATTAGACGTGCCCATTTGCCTGTGCTTCAGTGAGTGCCCAGCAGAAGCAGGGGCCTTCGTATCAAGCCCGCCTGCCTCCCGTCTTGCCTGCCCACCTGCCCGTGTTGCAGTGAGAGCCGGTCAGAGGTGGTGGCCTTCCTCAAGTGGGCGTTTGAACAGCCAGAAGAGACGTGGGCCATCACGCACCAGCAGGTGGGCACCCCGTCGGCGCCGCACATGCCTATCCTTGCCAGCAGCATGGCCAGGCTTTTTAAGGGAAGTGCAGCGGGCATGCATGGGTGGCAGGGCCGGCTGTGCATGACTGGTGGCTTACAACATGTGGGGATGTAGTCACTGCAAGTTTGTGACAGCCACATGGCAGCCCAGCATGCCCCCGCACAGACGTCCCGCTCCCCTTCCATTGCCCGCTGCTGCAGTACATGGAATGGCTGAAGGCGCCAACTGGCACACCGGTAAGCCGGGCCCTACTGCCGGCCCGCCGCTGCGCCCCTACACAATGCATGTTGCGTGGGCTTCCGTTGCGTGCTGAGATGCCCAGCCACCCGCTCTGGCCCCTGCCTGCTGCCTCACAACATACAGCGCAGGCTCTTCTGCCTGGCTGCCCAACCAACCCAACTACTGCTCACGATGCTCGTTTACCTTGCAAGCCCTCCTCACTGACACGTTTCCTCTCTGCCTTCTTGTTCTTATGTGCAGCTGGATGAAATCATGGCGCAGTACCCCTGCGACACGAGCTGAGCTGAGCTGGAACGTGACGAGCTGGCACATGGCGAGCTTGATTTCAGCTAGCTGAGCTAAGCTGTCATACGACAAGCAGAGCTGGAAGTAGACTCAGCCGAGCCAAGCAGAGTTGCCCCCGGCAGAGCAGTGACGACCCCAACAAGTGCAGGGATGCCACTTGGGCCTTGCAAGAATGCTTTGCTGTCTCCAGCAGAGTGGTTGAGGCGGGAACCGCACCCTCCTTTACCCTGACATCTACCTGATTGAATGCCCCAGCCCCCTCCTTCGATTCTTCCCCCGATTCTTCCCTCCTCTTGATTCCGCTTCTTTCTCAGCCAGACTACCAGCCTCCCTTGTACAGTTGATGCCTGCCATCCTCTTACATGCCATGTAATCGTCGGTATGCATGTACACTGACTGCGAATCACACTTCAAAGCAGTTTCATCAGATGCATCCAGGTGGGTTGTCATGAAGATTGTAATCAAGTATTGATTCCTTGTCAGAAGGAAAATAGTGGCTTGGCTGGACCCAGGCAGCCCAAAGCCTGAGGCCTTGTGTGGCCCACAGCTCTGCCACCACACTAAGCGGCATGTGTGTGTGTGGCATACTGTTGTAAAGTTAGGCGCGTGGCACGTGACGATTGGGCACGTGACAAAAGGTTTGTGCTGCGAGTGTCTCTGGCCAACAGGCGGCAGAAGCTGCCTTCCGGGCCATCCCTGGGCACCCCCACTCCGGCGCGTCCCGCGCCCAACGCCAGGCACGTCGCACCGGGTTCCTCCCTCCCCTCACCGCGCCTCCTCTGGCCAGTACCGAGGGCAGCCCGACATTCCCATTCTCCCGGCCTGAAATTGTCCCGGCCTGAGAACTCTCTCTCTTTTCACTCTGCCTCTGGCTCGTCCCACAGCTCTTCCATGGTGCGGTAAGGGCCCTTGGGGTTCTGCAGGGCAGCACAGAGGCACAGCAGGCAAGGCAGGCATAGCGCGTGAGAGGGTCAGCAGATAGGGGCAGAGGGTGGGTGAGTTAAGATCCCTTGGGTTCAACAGGTGAATGCGGGTGAGGTTTGGCAGGCACGGATGTGGGCAAGCAAGCAGGTGCACACGCGGGCAGGCACTGCAGGCCGCTCCAACCTATCCATGCACGGTGAGCAGCAGTCCTGTTTCGCTGCGCGCCCCAGACCTACTACCCAACCCTCAGCAGCCCACCCACCAGCCACATGGCTCCGTTGACCATGCGCTGCTGCGCGGGCAGCGCGCACAGCGCGGCGTAGTCCTCCCCAGACAGCTCCCACCCCAACACATCCAGGTTGCCCCTGCAGCCAGGAGAATGACCCAACAGGCACCATCATAACGTGCTGTGCCAGACGGCATGTGTAGCAAAAGGAGTAGCTGCCAGTCGAGCACACGGAGTCACAGGCTGCGATGCCATGACTCTGCGCACACGCATGGCAAGCCCTTGGATGGGCGAGCGGGAGAAGTGGAGTGCACGGATGGGGCTGGTGGCGTGCAAGCAATACATGCTTGGGCACAGCCACACAACTTGTGTCTCACAACATGCGTACACGTGGACAGGTCCCCTACCTGATGCGTGCAGGCGAGGTCGACTTGGGGATCACGCTGGTGCCGTGCTGCAGCGCCCACCGAATCAGCACCTGCCCCACGTTCCTGCCCGTGCGCTGCGCCACCGCCTGCAGAGGGGGAAGCCAGGAGGAGGGGCCGTCAATTGGGAACAGGCACTGACAGGCAGACAGGGCTTGCAAAAACTTGGATTGGAATTGAGCTGAGCAGCTCACAGTTGGGTCGAGCCCTGCCCCTGCCCCTGCCCTTGACCTGCCCCTGCCCTTGTCCTGCCCCTTGTCTGCCCCAAAGCAATCGCAGCACCACACCAGAACTTCACTAAACCACTCAAAGTAGTCCATCCTAACTCTTACAATACCGTCACGAAAAGCTACCCACCTTCCCGGTTTCGTCCTCCTTCAGCATCT
>JTEE01000205.1:96787-118031 GCA_002896455.3 Chlorella sp. ArM0029B | reverse complement strand
CGTCAAAGGTAGTACTAGAACCCACCGAGCAAACAGGAGCGGCGGCGGGTTGAGCTCTGCCTCGAGCGGCACGGCACGCACCTTGGCCTCTGCTGTCGCTGCCGCCGCCGCCACCACGGTGCCTGGTGCCTCTGGCTCGTCCCACAGCTCCTCCATGGTGCGGTAGGGCCCCTTGGGGTTCTGCAGGGCAACACAGCAGGCACAGCAGGCAAGGCATGCAAAGCGCGTGAGGGGGTGATCATGGGGAAGAGAGGGCGGTTGCGGTACGGCCCCTTTGGGTTCGTGGCAGGTACGGCAGGCAGAGCATGCACAGCGTGTGAGAGGGTCAGCATGTAGGGCTGACGGCAGGTAATTCACCAGCCCTTGGATTCCACCAGGCAAAGCGGGTGAGCGGTTTTGGCAGTCACAGATGTGGGCGAGCAGGCAGGTGCACATGCGGGCAGGCACTGCAGGCCGGCTCCAGACTGCCGAGCCACGGGGGGCAGGTCTCCTGTCCTGCTACCCACACCCAGCCTGCATACCCAACCCTCATCAGCCAGCTAGCCAGCCCACCCACAGGGAGCAGGCGTCCTGTCCTGCTGAGCACCCCAGCCCTACACCCAACCCTCAGCAGCCCACCCACCAGCCACATGGCTCCATTGACCATGCGCTGCTGCGCGGGCAGCGCGCACAGCGCGGCATAGTCCTCGCCACACAGCTCCCATCCCAGAACATCCAGGTTGCCCCTGCAGCCAGGCAAACACAATGATCCAAGAGGCAACCGCACTTGAGTGCTGGGCCGCACGGCACAGAGAAGCAGTGCCTCCCAGCAAATTGAGCACGCGATTTGCATGCGATAGTGCCACGGCACTGCGCACACGCATGCCAAGGCCTCCCCCACGTTTCATGCAAGAGGGAAAGGCGGGCTGGGGCGTTGAGGCTGTTACCGTGCAGGCAATGCATGCCTGGACACAGCCACACGCGTGCATGTGTACACGCATGCATGTCCCCTACCGCATGGAGGCAAACTTTCTATCACAAAGTGTGTACCACGCGTGCAGGTCCCCTACCTGATGCGTGCAGGCGAGGTCGACTTGGGGATCACGCTGGTGCCGTGCTGCAGCGCCCAACGAATCAGCACCTGCCCCACGTTCCTGCCCGTGCGCTGCGCCACCGCCTGCAGAGGGGGCAGGCCAAGAGGAGGGGCCATCAATTGGGAACAGGCACTGACAGGCAGACAGGGCTTGCAACAACCTGTAATGGAGTTGAGTTGGGCAGCGCACAATTGGGTAGAGCCCTCCACCTGCCCCTGCCCTTGCCCTGCCCCTCGTCTGCCCAAAAGCAATCACAGCACCACACCACCACTTCACTAAACCACTCAAAGTAGTCCATCCTAACTCTTACAATACCGTCACGAAAAGCTACCCACCTTCCCGGTTTCGTCCTCCTTCAGCATCTAATTACACCGTCCCCACCGTCCCCTAACCACACGTGCCAACCTAGAAGGCACCTGTTTCCTGTCCCCCTCGCAATTACAACTGAAGGAAAGTGCCAATCAAACAACCCACCTTGACGGTTTCATCCTCCATCAGCACCAKSGGKCGGGCACGCGGGAAGATGGACTCCGAGTCSGGCGAGCCCAGCGGGGCGTAGGCGGTGACGTGGATGGAGTGGGCGGCGCACCAGGCCAGCAGGGCGTCGTTGCGGTGGTACGGGTGCACCTCCACCTGTGTGGGAGGCAAAATTGCGAAGCAGGCGTTGTTTTATGTGTGTGTGTGTGTGTGTGTGGTTGTTGTTTGTTTGCTCACTTCCAAGGCTGTCTGAATCCCCTGGGCGACGGGCGGGCAGCACTTGGACCACAACCCCTCCACCCACCCTGCCTGCCCGACCAACTTATCACAACCCGCACCCTGGCCCTTTTCTCCTCTCCACAGCATTGCCCCGCCCACCTGGCACACCACAGGCGGGATGGCTGCGTAGCCCAGCAGCTCCTCCAGCTTCTTTGCACTGAAGTTGCTCACACCCAGGCTGCGCACCAGCCCCTCCCGCACCAGCCCCTCCATCGCCTGCACAACAAGAAGGGCATAGGACACATCAGGCATGGGACACATCAGCAGCAAACGGGCTGCAGAGGCAAGAGTTTGCTATGCCCTGCACACACGTTCCGGCCGCGGCCTGCGGCAGCAAGCAATTCGTCAATCAACCCATCAATCAGCTACATTTCGGGTTCGCGGAGGCAGCCGGGGCCACRGGCAGAGAAGGGATCAAGGGCACGGGGCAGGAGGCGTGGGAGGCGGCAGCAGCAGTCAATCGAACAGCAGAGGCATGATTGTGATGTGCCCTTCATGGACCAGCACGCTTCGCGGCTGTGGCAGGCAACTGGCTGCATGTGTGCGCAGCCCCAGCGCTGCAAGACAGGGACGCTCGCGCACATACCGTGCAGCACACTGGCTCCTTGCCTGGCTGCCCAGACACCTGCAGCAGTGCCTGTTCACCAGCCTATTCAACATTCGACGCTGTGCACCCAAAGATTCAGCACTCGCCTGCCAAGTTTCCTGCGTGGACGGCTTGAGCTCGGGCCCRGTGCTGCCGGTGACGGGCCAGTGGATCATGTAGAGATCCAGGTAATCCAGGCGCAGGGCCTGCAGAAGAAGAAGAAAACAAGATCGAACAAGTAATCGAGGAAGCACAGGCAGGGGAGAGCAGGCAGCACAGAGGGGGATGGGGGCAACGAAGCGAGGCAGCGGTGTGGGGGAGGTGCATGGCTGCAAAGCATGTCGCAGTCAGAGGCGATCCAGGATAAGCTTCTGCAAACACGTGCAGCGTTCCGAGCTACACGCTGCGCTTGCCGCCCCCTGGCGAATGCTGCACCCCCGGCGCTGCGCCCCTGCACCCCCTTGCCTTGAGCGATTTGAGGCAGGCCTGGCGCACACGGGCGGCCGTGTGGTTGGTGTTCCTGCGGCAGCGGGACACATTTGAAGGGCGGTGCGAGTTGGCCAGCAGAACATAGAGCAGGGAAGCAGCCTCCGGGTGTGCAACATACCAGTGCACTGCCATGCGCTGCGCTGGGCGGGTGCGATCTCCTTCATCCTTCAGTCATCTCCCTCCATCGCCTTACTCTCCCTTGGTCTCACTCACTCTCCTCCATGCATMTGTGCATAAAGGCCTCACAACCCTGCCCTCTCACCATGCTTTGGACACCACATACAGYTCCCGCCTCGGCACCATGCCCTGCTCCAGCACCTGCCCCAGCGCATCCCCCACCTCCTCCTCATTCTGGTACACCTGCAGCAAGCTAGAGTCACTCCGACACAAGCTTAGGAAAGGCACTCGTCTGTTTATGTGGTAGAGGGCAACCACGGAAGCGGCACGGAGCGGTGTGMTGGCTACTACGGTAGGGGCCTACTCATTGTTGCAGAGTGTGAGGGAAGAGGTGAGACACAGGCAGCAGCACAGCTGGGGCACGGGCTGGGGAGAGCGGCGGGCATGCACGCTTGCGTGTGCGTGCTGGCTGGCTGGCGCAAGTGCGCGCAACATCCCAGCTGTGCCAAGGTGCCGGGCCTGGAGGGAGAGTCTGGCACCCGCACGCACTGCAGAGGCTGCTTCCCGGGATGTTCCCCCCAAGCTACAGTACAGCACATGTACTGCACAGGAAAGCACGCATGTGGTCCCCGCCTGGATGCGCACCTCTGCGCAGTCAAAGTGACGGTAGCCTGCCTGCAGCGCCGTTGCCACCGCCTGCCTCACTTCTCCGGGCGCTGCTTTCCAGGTGCCCAGGCCAACGGCGGGCATGCTGGTGCCGTCGCGTAGCGGGATGCGAGGGACGGGCACGCTGGCATACAGCCGCTGGCGTGCAGCGGCGATCGCCGCCGGGCGTGCCGCCAGCTCCTGCACCGCCCGCAAGTAGCATGCTCATTGATTCACTGGCGTCAAAGGTAGTACTAGAACCCACCGAGCAAACAGGAGCGGCGGCGGGTTGAGCTCTGCCTCGAGCGGCACGGCACGCACCTTGGCCTCTGCTGCCGCCGCCGCCGCCGCCACCACGGTGCCTGGTGCCGCGCCTCCGGCGAAACTGAACGCCATCACCCCTGATGGACTTGGGAGCGCATATTGGGCCAGCCAGGGAGGCACTGGGGCCGCCTGCTCCTCCATCGGTCGAGGCGCAACCTTGGGGTCTGCTGTTTGTGGTTGTTGGGCAGCGGTCCAAGCGTGCAGTTGTATCAATGCACCGGAAACAACACAGAGGGCGAAGTCAAGGGTTGCCTCGAGGGTGCACAAGATTGGAAGCAGAGCTGGCAGGCTGTCAGCTTCCCCTCGTCCTGGTGCTGCCAACCCATTGTCTCATTCTTGTGCGTGTGTCTTGCGCGGCGGCCCGAAACAGGCAACTGCTCCAGTCTCCGCCGGGCAAGGGGCAGTATGGCAGCGGACAATCCCTTCAGCAATGACAACCCCTTTGCCGGAACAAGCGTAAGTGCGAGGTGGGAGAGAGCAGTGCCCTGGCCGACGCGATCCGCGCCTGCCGAACAACCACGCGCCGGCCCCACCGCTTCCAAGGCCTGCTCTGCGCTTGCCGGCGCCATACGTGGCGCAGTTTGCACGCCCGGCGGGACGACAACCCTGCAGAGGGCCACCAACCACCGGGCGCCTTGCCGCCGCCACGACAGCGCCGCCACGACAGCTGCCGCCACGACAGCCGCCGTCCTGTGCCGCGCTGTCTGGCTGGTGGCTTTCATGCCTTGTTCCATGAATTGCTCGAACCATGCTAACCGCCTACCCTGCAGGTCAACGGCACGGTGCCAGCGGCGGGCAGCGCGTGGCAAAGCACGGGCGGCGCGTGGGGCGGCGGCGCCAGCGACAACGGCTATGCAGCGCCCGCAGTTCCCGCCATGACCAGCACCGCCACCACCAGCGGCGGCAGCAAGTCGTCAGGGAAGAAGGAGGCTGAGCTGAACAGGCGTGAGGCGGACTTGAACAAGCGGGAGACGGAGCTGCGGCGGCTGGAGCTGGAGATTCGGAACAACCCGGGGGCCAAGACGACAAAGAACTGGCCCAAGTTCTGCCCCGTGCTGCACCACGACATTGCGGGAGAAATCCCGGCGGGGAGCCAGATCCCCGTGCGCCGTGCCTACTGGGCATACCTGGTGAGCAGCGGTAGGATGGTGCCGGGTGCTGGCAGCGTGCGCTGCGTGCGCACGTGCACAGAGAGATGTGGGTTGGCCAGTACGTGCAGTGGCTGGGAGCGCAGCGTGGTTTGTCAGTGTCTGGAAGCCTGCTGGTGCTGTAGTGTCTGGAAGCCTTGGCCTGCTGGTGCTGGAGTGTCTGGAAGCCTTGACCTGCTGGTGCTGGCAAACAGGATGCTGTGCTGGCACGCATTGGGAGCTGCCTGCGTGCCACGCGCGTTGGGCATGTGTTAGGGTTGATGCAGCCAGAGCTGAAGACGAGCAAGCGGGCATTGGGTTGGGTTGAACGCACATTCTCAGTTCTGGGGCACGTGCTGGCATATAAAGTGCTGGCGCAAGCCTGGAGGTCATCCTGCACTTTGTTAGGTGCCTGACTGCACTGCAGATTCCTGCTCTTAAGCATTGGATTGCTGACGGCGCGCTGCAGTCCGCCGCGATGTCACGCCGCCCCGTCGTGCCCCGTCACCTCGAGCCTGCCAGCCCAACCCACCCACACTGGGCCCCTGTTCTTTACGGTTCCCAGCACCCCTGGTCCTGCCCGACTCAAGGCCCTCTGCCCTTGCCCTGTCCTTGCCTCCCCTGACCGCCTGCAGGGCCTCATCTGGTGCCTCCTCTTCAACTTCATCGGCACCACAGCGCTGCTCGTCACCGACGGCGGCTCCATCGCCTCCTGGCTGTGGGCCGCCATCTGGATGGTGGGCGGCATCCCGGGAGCATACATCATGTGGTACTCCCGCCTGTACAACGCCGCAATCAAGGACTCCGCCTTTGGCTACGCCCTCTTCTTCGCCGGCTTCTTTGCCAACCTGGCCTTCTCCATTTGGAGCGCCATCGGTGCGTGGGGCAGCCGGGAACGAGCGAGAGCGTGTTGAACCCTCGTGCACCGGATTTGCTGTCTGGGTTGCTGGCAGGCGATTGGCGGCCTGGCACCGGCAGTGCTGACCTGCCACATGCTGTGCTGCCCTGTTGCCGGTCCGTATTCCATTGCCCACCTGCAAACCTGCTCCTTTTCTCTACCAACAGGCCCCCCCTTCCTCGCCGAGAAGAGCCACACCGGTTACATTTCTGCCATCAACCGCATCAACGACAACACTGGGGTAAGTAGCGGGGCACTTCTGTCCTCCCTGTACGTGTGTGCACCTCATGGCTCGCTGCTCGCGACGGGGAAGCTTTAGATTAGCTTATTAGGGTGCCAAGCATGCATGCCGTGGGCACAGGCAGATCACGCCAGCAGCTCTTCTGATGATGACTAGTCGTCTTCCGTGTGCGTGAACCTTCCCTTGTCCCTTGCCCACACTCCCTGCCCTGGCCCGCACCTGCCCCATGCACCTCGCATTACACACGCCTTGCCCAATTCTCGCACCATCCCATCTCTCCCCTCCCCTCCCCGCAGGTGGGCATTGTGTACTTTATTGGCGCCGCCTTCTGGACTCTTGAGAGCCTGTGGTCCATCTACGTGTACAAGCTGGTCTACCACTCCTTCAGAGGCCAGGGCATGACTGCGGCACAGGTGCGCGGGAGTGTGTGTGCGGTAGGGGTGCTCTGCTGCGTGCGGCGGAGGGAGTGTGAAGGGAGTGTGTGGCGCTGATCTGAAATGCATGGGTCCTCTCCTAGGGACGAATTCTTCTTGCACACCTCGTGTGCTTGTCCCCGCCTGCCTGCCTACATGCCAACCTGCCTGCCCGCTGTTCGTGCAGGTGAAGCGTGACGCAGCGACGCGTGCAGCCCACTCTGTGGTATGAGCGGCCATGGTGCGCTGTGCACCAGGGCGCGTGGCAGCCGCCACGCCATGTAGCGCGGTGGTTACCCGGCGTTGCGCGGACATCCAGCTGCCACCCTGTATGGTTTCATTTGCTGCCACACTCTCCACCTGCTGTTCATCTCCCTTTCGTGCCACTGCACAGGTTGCTCCCTCTCCTTCTGCCCTCGTCTTGTACCCCTGCCCTACACCGACCGCTCCCTGACTTTGTTTGGCTCCCACTCACCTGTCACTGCCCTGGCGCTCGGGCTGCCATGTTTGCCTCCTTGCACCGCAACCTATTGAGCTGTCTTGTTGTAGACACCAGCCTGCTTTGCACCCCTCTGCGGGGCTGCTTTGTGCCGCCGCCCGCTGCCCCTCCGCCGCGACGCATTCTGGGGCACCTCCCACCGTGCGCCTGCCTCCCGTTGTAAGACCAATTCGCTGTCCACGCACGCTTTGAGGTCCACATCGGGAATTTTGCGGGAGGCAGCCCGGGCTCATCACAGGACAGCGTCAGCTCATCTCAGCTCCCTGATGCTGTCTGTCGGTCCCGGTCGCCCTCCGAATTTGCGTGATCCTTCAACAGCAAGTGGGTCTGCAACAAGGAAGGCCACCCCACCCCACGCTTGGCTGAGGCATCTCAGCGACATGCTCACCGAGTTCCACCCCTCTACGCAGCAGGGCGCCCAGCCGCCCGCAGTAGGCATGCAACAGTGAGTGGCGGGCCTCGGACGCGGCGGAACACGGCAGGAAGCCACCTCGCCTCGGCTCACGGCGCCCCCGCTTCCTCCCGCCCTTCTACTGCGCAGGGACAGGTCTCCGACCCCTTCTCCGGGACGCAAGCTGAGCAGCGCGTCGGTCAGAGCTGACCTAGTGGTGGGTGGCTCGGCCGCCCGCGGTCCGCCCGCCCGCCGGCGCTACCGGGGTGCTCACACCCATTGGCCTGACATCGGTTCCCTGCTCAACCCATCAACCCTGCCCTGACCCTGAGTGCAGGCCCACATTCGTGGGCTGGCAGAGTCGTGCGGCGCAGTGCCCGACATTTGCAAGCGGCGGGCACCCGGGGAGCCGGACGCGTTGGCGGGGGTCCAGGTGCGGTGCTGCTGGGTGCTGGCCATGTGGCGTTGCGTCAATGTTGTTTGTTTGGCAAGGTTGGGTGCCCAGCACTTGCTGGACAGTAGCAAACGGGTTTGCCTACCTGATCAGGGGGCGGCGGCCGGGAGCGCCTTCAGCGGAAGAGCCTCATCTGGGTGCTGCGCCTGCCGGCCCGCGCTGCACCCGCCGGCCCGCTCTCTGTTGCGTCGCCGACTCCCCCCTAGACGCGCTCCCCCCCCACCCCCACCGTCCAGGTGTCCGACTGGTCTGAGCTGCGGCGCCGCCGGGAGATGGATTTGATGAACACCTACCCCGCTGCCGGCCTGCACCCCTCCACCTTTGTGCCCACATCACAAGTGGCGCCGGCGGGCGCCGAAGCGGCCAGCAGCGCAGCGGCGNCGGCGCCCCTGGCAATGCCCCTGCCCATGGTGCCTGCCGCAGGGGCGGGCATGACGGTGCCGCCTATGCCAGCAGGCGCCTCCATGCTGCAGCTGCCCAGCCAATCGGAGCCGCGCGGCGGCGGCGGCAGCGGCGGCGGCGGGGTGCGCACGGTGGGCAAGGTCACAAAGGCCAACAAGAGCAAGCAGGGGGGGCGCACCTTCACCTCCAAGTACCGCGGCGTGCACCAAACGTTCCCCACACGCCGCTGGGAGGCGCAGTTCAGGTGGGCGGTCGGGAGAGCTGGGGGAAGCTTGAGCTGGGGCAAGCGTGGGGTCTGGGAAGGATAACAGCACTTGGTGTGGCCGGCCAGCAGGCAGGCAACTGAGCGTGCGGCACCCCAAATGAAGACCCACCAAGGGCGCCCCAGCCATCGCCAAGGTACCTGCTTGCTCAGCCGCTTGCCCCACACCTTACCCGCCGCAGCCCATAGTCCGTCCCACCTTGACACACCAGCTCACTCACCACCTGCGCACGACCCCAACGCAGGCGCAACGGCAAGCCCACCTCTCTGGGCTGCTTTGACCATGAGGAGCAGGCGGCGCGGGCGTACGACAAGATGATGCTGTGGTGCGAGCTGCACAATGCGGCGGGCGTCAAGGGCGGCATCACCAACTTTGACCCCTCCGGTGCGCAATGCGATGTGTGTTGGACGTCTGGAAAGGCAGATGGGCTGGGCTGGGCTGGCTGCGCTGGGCTGGCTTGTTGGGCGCAGTTAAGTGTGCCGTGGCGCTGTGTGTGTGCGGCGGTGACTGGATATCAGCTCTGTGCCGGGGGTGCATGGGACAGCGAGGATCTGTCTACAGCAATATATCCAATCGCCTCTTGACCTCTGTCCCACCTGCTCTTGGTGGGTGTGCAGCAGAATGTGAGAGGGAGGTGAGCTCTTGCCAGTCTTCTTTCTTAGGTCGCCACTAACCTCTGCCCCACCTGCTTGTGTGTGCGCAGCAGAGTACGAGACGGAGATGGGCTTCCTGCAGAACTGCACCCAGGATGAGCTGGTGCAGATGCTGCGCAGCGACGGGCGCAGGCAGGCGGCGCAGCGCATGCTGAAGCAAAAGGTGGGGAGCAGGGGCTGGGGTTCGTGTGGTGCAGGGCTGCGGCTGGTGTTGGGCAGGGGGCCAGCGCAGTGGGCTGGTGCGGGATGCCGCGCGCCGCCTGGTAACAACAGCGGGTGGATGGGTAGGGGTGGGCGAGTGAAGTGGAGGGTCGCGAGCGCTAAGTGGAAGCATGCAGCACATCGGTGTGTTGGACTCCGTTGCGGGGTGCAGACCGTCCCTGAGCCTGAGCCTGAAAGCTATGCCGCCGTTTCCCCTGCCTCCCCGTCTGCCCGTGTGTGTTTGCAGAAGGAGGGCGCCGCGCTCTACCAGAGTGCACATGCCGATGAGGAGTCAGATTGAGCGCCCAAAATGAGACATCACACACACACACACAAACATACACATACACAAGACGGCCGCCCCGCCATTGTGCGGCGGCCTGACCGCCCCTTTTGCTCTGCTGACACCTGCCTGCTGCCTGCGGCGCCGCGCGGCCGCATTGGCGCCGGCACCGCCGCTGGCTCTTGACAACGCATGCGTTCCTGCATCACCCGCTTACCGACACAGAGGCCGTGTGGGCCAGCCACGTCCCTGGTTGTTCACAGCCCTACCTCGCCCCACCCACCACCTGCCCTCCACTACCGGTCTCTCCCCCAACCCCTACCAACCTCGTTTTTCAATGCTCCCTGCTTCCTGCTGCCCCTCCTCCGTCCCGCTCAAAGACTGCTGCAGCCCTTGCCCTGCGTTGCCCATTCCACCTCCACCCTGTGCCGTGCGATCTGAGCGATCTGTACTTTGCGACCGCGCCTTGCCTCAGTGCAGCCCTGGCTAGCTGTGTGCCTTGTAACCCTTGCATGCCAACCCAGTCGGACCAAACCAGTTTTTGTAAAGATCAATGCCAAGTGTGGGGGAAGCAGGGAGGCGGCTCAAGAGCGGGGAGCATGTTGGGGAGAAGGAAGACTCGCAGATAATCACACCCCGCGGCCTTACCTCGTACGTCCGAGAGAAAATAAGAAACATAGCTGCCTAACAAGGGGCTGGCTGTGCTGTGGCCTGCCCACTCTGGTGGCCAAGGTCGGTTAATGCACAGGTGTGCAGCCTATCTGCATGTGCCTGCTGCTGCATGGTGTGTGATCGTCTGGGTGCAGTGCGGTGCGGTGCGGTGCCTGCCTGTCAAGCCTTGACCTTCTTTGCAGCAGCACCCTCTCCATCCTCTGCCTCAACCTCCGCTGCCTTGCGCCCCCGCTTGGCGCCCTTGGCCGCCGCCTTCTTGCCAGCTGGCTTGGCAGCTGCCGGCTGGGAGTCGCCCTCCGCCTCGCCAGCATCCGCCACGTCAGCAGCATCTGCCTTGCTGGCAGCCTTGCTGGCCTCCAGCTTGGCCTGCCGCTGCTTCTTCTTCTCCTCGTTTGCCAGCTGGCTGCGCATCTTGCGCAGAGCGTACTTGACCGCGGCTGCAGGGAACACAAGAAGAGGCAGGAGCAGGTCAGAAGAGTGATGAGAAGAGCCAGGGGAAAACAGTCGAGCGCTGCGTACCAGAGGGGCGGATGTGAGCATACTTTCCGCACTGCATGCTTGACCAGGGCTGCCGGCGGTGGGAAGGGCGTGTGCAGCGCACCGCGTTGCGTGCCCACCATGCTATGCTCTGCCTCGCGTGCTTTGATCGCTTCCTAGCCTCCCACCAGTCCACTGTACTACACCACATCCGCTGTCATCTGCGCCAATTCAGGCACTCACCAACATCCCCGTCCTCCTGCTCAAGCAGCGCATCAATCAGCCCCGCGTCATAGTCGGGCCACTCCTGGCACAGAGCCGCAAGCACAGCCTCTGCAGAGGCAGGCAGGCAGGCGGTGAGGGGCAGGAGCAGGAGCGTCAGGCAGAAGGGGCACGGGTGGCAGGTGTGACGGCGGGGGTGTATGCGTGGGCAGCTGGCAGCGGTGCGGTGCGGGTGCCCATGGACGGCCGCCTGTGCTGTGCCTTGCGAGGCCATGCACAGCACAGCCTGGAGGCATGGCAGGCTGCAGGTGTCAGCAACAGCACTGGCAGCAACAGCAGCAGCAGTTAATCCAGGCGGCAGCAGGAGCAGCAAAGCGGCAACACCAGCAGCAGTACCAGGTAGCAACAGCAGCAGCAGCAGCAGCGATACCACGCAGCAGCAGCAGCAGCAGCAGCAGCAGCAACTGCTGCAGCAGCGATACCAGGCAGCAGCAGCAGCAGCAGCAGCGATACCACGCAGCAGCAGCAGCAGCGTCTCCCCCTCACCACGCTTGGCTGCCTCGCTGTTCACCGCTGGTGCCGCCTGTGCAGCGGGCGGGGGCGCGCTGCTGGGGACCTGCAGGCAGGCAAGCGGCGGCAGCGGCGGTGGGGGAAGCAGAGGTGTGTGATGGACAAAGAAAGGCCGTGCTGCTGCGTCTCCCCTTACCTGAACTGCACGCCTGCACTCTCAGGCACCCTGCCCCTGGGCAGGCCGTCAAGCTCGCCCAGCCCTCCTACTGGTCAAACTGCCTACGCTCCTCACAAGAAAAGTCTCTCGGACCCGCCCCTTCGCCCACACTATGCTTCATCAACTGGAGGCCCCCATCAGCCCCTAGCAGCTCGCCCCAACAGCCCCAGCCACCCCCTCCCACCCACCTGGTGGTCTGAAACCGCCATCTCTTTTGTGGCCCCTGAACCTCCGCTGGCATCCGTGGTTGTTGTGGTGTGTGAGTCAACCGCCTTGGCCACCTTCTTGCCAGCTGCCGCCGCCTTGCCAGCCCCCTTGCCGGCTGCCGCTTTCGCGGGCTTGGAGGGGCCGGCAGCCGCCTCCTCCTCCTCCTCCTCCTCCTGCTGCTCTGACTTGCCAGAGGGTTGCTGCTGCTCCTGCTGCTGATCCGCCTCCTCCTCCTCGCCGCCCTCCTCGCCACCCTCCTCGCCGCCCTCCTCGCCTGCAGCAGGTAGATGGGCAGGCATGGGGAAACAACAAGGTGGTGGACGTTGCATTTCGGGAGGGAGACAGCATGATCAATGCTGACCGTCTCTTCGGAGGCAGCCAGGCAGCCACGCAAGCAGGCGCTTCCAATTCATCACTGTTTTCCTCGCCTGCACCCCCGACAGCATGCGCAGGAGCTGGCAGCTGCTTCACTGGCACCTAACATGTGCCTCCCAAACTTCCACCCCCCGCTTCCAGCCCCCCTCCTTGCCCTTCTCTTTCCCAACCCTTCTGACCGACCAATAGCAGCCACCCTCCTCGTTCTCTGCCTACTCTTCCACACCAACCCCCACTCACCCTCCTCGCCCTCTGCCGCCCCCTCGGCCGCCTCCTTTGCCGCCTCCACCCTCGCCCTCTCCACCGCCTCTTGCAGCTTGCGGATCACAGCCGCCATCTCGAGGTTGCCGCGAGCGGTCTTCAGGAAATCGCAAATGTCCACCTGCAGAGGAGTGGGCAGCAACGCAAAGAGAGGTGCGAGAGATGAGCAGCCAGCAATCGCGGTTGCCCTGGGCAGTCTTCAAGACATCGCAGATGTCCACCTGCAGAGGGAGTGTGCAGGAAGGGGAGGCAAGGGCGAGCGGCCCTTGGATCAAACCCTGAGCAGTCTTCAGGAAATCGCAGATGTCCACCTGCAGAGTGGGCAGCATCGCAAAGTGCGGTTACACTTGAGCTGGCAGTAGCCAATCTCGCGATTGTCCGGACGGGTCTTCAGAACTCCAACCCCGACCTGTAATCAAGTCGCACCGAAGGGGCGAGAGGTCCAGGTGACACAGTGTGTTGGTGCCCGAGGATGTGCATGTGGTGTATAGGTTAGGATGTATATGTGGTGTATAGGTCGGTACGTGGCGGAGCACAGCATTCCGAGTACTGTTCAGCGAGCTGCCCACCTGCCGCCTGCACCTTGCACATACACATGTTGCTCCTCAACCCCACCACACGCCAGCTTGCCCTCTTACCTTGCAGGTGGGGCAGGGCTTGAGCGTCTTGCGCACACGCAGGGAACGCCCTGTGGCGGCCCCATTGTCCGTCTCATCTGCAATGCTCCCGTACTTCTTGTCCAGGCAGGGCTTGCAGAAGTTGTGGCCTGCAGGGTAGATAGAATGCATAGGTTCAGGATTATATAGGTTGTGCCTGAATAGATAGGCTGGATGGCTGCATTGGTCCAGCTGGTGCTTCGTGTCCAGGCAGGGCTTGCAGAAGTTGTGGCCTGCAGGGTTAACGGAAAAGGTGCAGTGGACGGATGATTAGGTATTCTCCGCACCCGAACATGCTAGACGCGCAGAAGATGTGGCCAGGGCGGGACTAGACAGCTGCGGCCCGCGGTTGGGGAACAAAGAAGCTGTCGCCTGCAATGTGTGTGAAGGCAACATGAGGCTGTCGGCAGCAGCTGAGGCTCGGACAGAGCACCAACTGGTAGGGGTTGCCCCCTCGCCCAGCGGGGATGGGCGGTGGCTGGTGTGCAGCAGCTTTGCTTCCCTCGGGCTGTGTGCGGGGGAGCTGTGAGTTTGAGGCCCAACACGGGGCCCCAGTCAGCTGTGAGTTGCGGCCCGGGTGTCTAGGGCCGACTCACCGCAGGGTGTGGAGATGGGCTCTGTGGGCACGCACTTGCAGAGGCCGCAGGTGAACTCCTTCAAAGCCTTCTCCTGCTCGCTGACCTGCACACAGGAACGGCAGGATATGGGATGCTGTTGGTTGCAGCACGGGCACAGATGGGGGGCGCGCACAAGTGCCGCGTGGAACAGGCTGTGTGTGTGTGTATGTGTGTCACCTTGGTATGTCGAGTAGACAGAGAAAGCGTGCACAGATGGGGCACCGATGCACGCAGACAGTACCGTTCTGTAAAGGATGGCGATGAGGTGGGGGAGGCGGGCAGGCACTCCGGCCAAACAGTGATATGGTGCGGAAAGATCACGTTAGATGCTGGCGTGCCAAGGTGCCACGCGCAGCATGGCTGCCAAGCAGTGGAGTGTCCAGCTCACAAGTGCACCTGACCCTCCCCGCCCATATGCACCCATCGAAATCGCACCTTCTTGCGCGCCGCCTTGGCCCCGGTGCCGCCGCCCGCGGTCTTCTGGCTGATAGGCGCCTCGCGAGCCCAGCCCCACTCCTGCAGGCAGCACGCCAGGCACGGCATTGACATTAACAATCCAGCTGCAGACCAGAGGGGAGAACCGGCACATAGGAACGCCACGCCATCCCGTGTGACACTCCACACGGCGCCATGGCAGCGCAAGACGGCACTCAGGGAGCTGGGCGCTGATGCCGCAGGTGCCACAGGCACCAACTGGCACCGTTTTCGTAACCATCCAAGTGCCTCTGCTTGCCCCAGCCCAACCGGGCTTCTCTCTCATCTATCTCAGCAAACTTAAGACGCACTGCACAGCAGCATGCAGAAGCACACACCCCAGCCCACAACGGGCCACCCCCCTGCAGTGCAACCCTGCAGCCCGGAATCGGCACACCCCCGCACCTCCTTCTCCTCATCCCAGCCCCACCAGGGGGCTTCGCTCATGGAGAACACCTGCCCCTTGTCTGCCCGCCCCATCTCCTCGGCAGCCTCCTTGGGCAGGTTGGTCTCCAGGCCAGGACGGTCGCCCGTCTCTGCAGGGTCGACAAAGCAGGCCAGCATGGGGGCACTAGTCACTTGGTGTGATCACAAGTAGGTAGGGTGGCTGCTCCCTTGGGCAAGCTGATCTCCGGTCCGGGGCGGTCGCCCGTCTCTGCAAAAAAGTGATAACAAGGGGATAAGAAGGGGAGGGAAGGGCGCAGTCAGGGTGAAAGGCTGGTGCATGGGCTGCCTCCTTGGGCAGGCTAGTCTCCAGGCCGGGCGGGCGCCCGTCTCTGCAGGGTGAAAAGGCAGGCCAGCAAGGCGGCACTAGGCAGTTGGTGTTACGACTGGTAGGTGGTGGCGGGCTCCTAGGGCAGGCTGGCCTCCAGGCCAGGGGTGGTTGAGGAGACAAGGGCATACGAAGGGGATACGAAGGGTATAAGAAGGAGGGAGGGGCAGTTTGGGTGGAGTGCTATCTCCTCAGAGGCCTCAGCGAACCGTGACGAGTGTTCCCAGGCCGGGGAGGTCGCCCGTCTCTGCAGGGTTGACAAAGCACCCCTCAAGGGGCCAACAGGGCAGGAGGACTGAATTCAGGATCCATAACCTTGGGCTCACAGCAAGTGTCCAGGCACACCCGGCAGAGACACTCGGCAACTGTGTAGGACGACTGAGCAGCCTCTGGAGCCCAATAGCAAGCACTTCGCCCCCCAACCCGCGCCCAGCCAGCCAGCCAGCCAGCCAGCTGCCGTCAGCCCACCCGCCCCCCCATTCACATCCCACCCACCCTCGGAGCTCCAGGGGGAGGGCTCGTTGTCGCATCGCACAAACAGGTAGCGGCACATGAGGAAGCCCTGCAGGGGGACACCGGGCAGCAGGGGCAGCAGGCAGGGAGGAGGGTCAGTCAGGGGCAGGGAGGCGGACCAGCTGGGCAGCAACGTGGGCACAAGAGGAATCGTGGGTGGCAGGGAGTGTGCGCAGCCGCACGTATGCTGCTCGCTTGGCACAGAACTTGGCAGAGGCAGGGCAGCGACACCACCTGGGTAGACTTTTTTGACCAGGCGCTAGGAGAGGCAAGAGCAAGCCCACACACCGATAGATGTGTGCACATGTGTGGGCTGCCCCGCCCACACCCGCAGTGCCAGCCAAGCCGCCCGCCGCCCACCTGCTTCCCCTTGATGCGCCAGCACTTTGCGATGCGGTAGATGCCGTCGTAGCGCACGGGGGTCTCCTGTGTGGGCGCATAGGCAGAGCGCTTCTCCTGCAGGGGGGTGCAAGCGTGTGTGTGTGTGTGTTTTATGTTAGTGACTAGAAGTGGGACATGCTTCGATCCTGGCATGTCATGCTGCTGTGGAGATCAGCTCAGGGCAGCGACGCTTCTCCTTGCCGGCGGGGGTATTGCACCAAGGTCGGGCAAGCATTGTTTGCACGGCACCACGGACACTGAGGCCCCACGCTGCCCCTGCTGCCACCGGCCCTCCCTCTTTCCCCCTCCTCCTCTGTGTCTCCTGTCCCAACCAACACGTGCAGCGGCTGCTGCGGCTTGCCTTGAAAGAGCGCACGACGCGCACGGGGAGGCCCTTGGTGCACGACAGCTTCAGCGCCTTGTTCATGCTCTCAAACGCCTGCATTTCAGGCAAATCATGGCATGCAATCAAAAGTTGTAGGAACTGCTGGCATGAAACAGCTTCAGGGCCTTGTCTATGCAGTGAAAGCAGCTTGTCACTTGTATTGCCATGAAAAGTGCCGTCAAGAAACAGCTTTGCAAACGCCTGCAGGAGGGGGCAGTCATCAGACCATGTCTCGCTCCGCAAACAACTTGATGGGCGTGCTGATATAAAAAGCTTCGGACCCATGCATTCATGCTGCATGGGAAGCAACAGTCACACTAGGCGGGGCGCCGACACTGAACAGGTTCCACACTCATGCAACCATTCACCATGGTCCACCCCCCCGTCTTTCTTCCCAACCTAACCGACAAACCCACCTGGTCAAACGACTGATCCTTGTTGGTGCGCTTGTTGCCTGACAGGTCGCGGCCGCCGCTGCCGGTGTACAGGAACCACTCCCCCTCATCCCGGTCATCCTCGTAGCTGCAAATGGGGGGAGACGGGCAGGCAAGGGCAGGCAGGCAGGCGGGCATGTGAGTGTGTGTCTGCGTGTGTGAGGTGCGCAGGCCGGCAGGCGGCCGCCGAATTGTGTGAAATGACCAGTGCACGCTGGCCAAGCGCAGCACAGCACAAGCACAGCACAAGCACAGCACAAGCACAGCACCGCCGAGTGCTCCCCTGCCAGGCAGCACCACGAGCAGCACAGCTCAGCTCAGCACAGCTCAGCACAGCACAGCACGCTGTGCACCATCGGCCCAGCCTGGCGCGCTCACCCGCCAGACAGCACCACCGACTGTGCGCCCACGTTGGACTGCCCCGCAATGCCGGCGACGTGGGGGAAGTGTGCGCCCCACTGGCGGCAGTCCAGCCGATCCTTCCAGAACTCGCCCACACGCACGCCCTGCATCAGCAAATGGGTCGTGAGCAGGGAGTACGCATGTGAAAAAGGAGGCTGGGCGCTAGCTTGGGAGAAGGAAGCAGAAGGAGAGGTGTGCATGCATGTGTGAGGGGGCGAGTGGGAGGAAGGGTGTGTGGGAAGGCATCCCGGTGAGGCAGCCCGCCATGGCTCAGCGTATGGGCTGACGTCCTTGTAGCTGCACGGTTCTTGCTCTGAGAGGCTGCACTACTGCTGCCGCTGCTGCTGCTGCGGCAGCTGCTGCCGCGGCTGCTGCTGCTCCGCTGCTGCTGCTGCTGCTGCTGCTGGCCGTGCTGCTAGGAATGGTGGTGGTGCTGCTGCTGCTCCTGCTCACCGTGCCACGTGGGTCAGCAGAGGCGGGGATGGGCCCAAAGTGGTCGTTGGGAATGTTGACCATGATGCGGCCTGCATTCATTCGTTCAAATTTTTGAGGGGGGAGGAAAGTGAATGTTTGAGGAGGGAGGAAAGATAGGGGCATCACGGGCTGGGCATAGTTTGGCAAGCACTGTGCGGCTATGGGGTTAAAAGGATGGGGCCCGCAAGCAGGCATGGCCAGGTAATACAGGGCTGTGCCGGCATAGGTGGGCGGTTAAGAACTGTGCTGAGCGATGCATGGGCTATGCAACTGGGCACCCTCACCGGAGGATGCGTTGGCGCGGCCCGCACGCTGTGCACGCTCCGTAGTGAAGGCCTCGTCAGGGCGGTCGTCATTGTTCATGCTGCAGCAGCAAAAGGGAGCAAAGGCAAAGCATCAGAAACGTGGGGACTGATAGATGTGGGGCAGAGGGCTGGCGTGTGCTGCTGTTCAGGATCAGCAGAAACACGTGCTGCCTTTCGCAGGCCAGGGCACGTGTCTTGCCCCTGCCAGCCCAGCCCACAGGTTCACCCCCTTGCAACCATCCAGCCATACCATCCGGCTTCCAAGCACCTCCCATCCCTCCCCCACCTCCACGCATGCCAAGCTACCTCGCACTCCGCCTCCCCCACTCGCCCCGCAGTCCCCTGTTGTCCCTCCCCGCCCCGCCATGGACGCTCATTGCGCACAGGGCTTGTTGGCCGGGCATCGCCCGCTTTCACAGGCACAATGAATGAACCACCATGGTGCCCGTCCTGCTACACACCCTGCAACACCCCGCCCCAAGCCCTTCAGACCCGCCCCGGCAGCTGTCTCACCGGGCAAAGGGCTTGTTGGAGGGGCGTGCATCTCCGGATTTGAAGGCACGGATCGCCACTGTGAGGGCGGTGTTGATGCGCGGGTTCTGGGCAAACTTGTTGCCAAACTCGTGGCGGCAGGAGGGGCAGGCCTTCTTCTTGGCCTTGTTCACCAAATCCTGAACAGAGAAAGAGAGAAAAACAAGCAACAGCCCAAGGGGTGGGGTTGAGGAAGCCAACAGGATAGGGCAGTGAAGGGAAGGGAAGAGTAGCGCAAACACAGAAAGGGGACGGGGAGAGTGGAGAAGAGCCGGGAGCTGGCTGGGCGAAACCAGAGGAGGCAGAGCACGGGGCTGGCTTGCAATGCAACGGCGTTCAAGGGAGGGCGGGTTGCACCCCGGGAGGTGAGGTCATGCCTGTGAGTATGATGCGGCCCCAAAGCCACGGAACCGGCAGCTGTGCGCACCTGGAAGCACTTGAGGCAGAAGTTGTGCTGGCAAGGGGCCTGCAGGCAGGGGGGGCAGCAAGATGACATCATAGGCGGCACATGGCAGCAGCACATGGCAGGGCACTGAGTGGGTCAGGCCACCTGTCAAGCGAGCGCACTGCCAAGCGTACAGTCTCTTACGAAGTACGAGGGCCAGGTGACATATATTGAGGTAATGGCCCTGCTCTTGCTAGCTTGCAGGCACGTCGTGCTCTGCTATGCCATCGATACTGCAGGGGGGCAGCTGCCTGCCCCCATCAACGCACCGTGACGGGGCGGACGCAAAGGTCGAAGCAGATGGCGCACTGCAACGTGTCGTCATCCAGCCCGGTGCTCTCCTTCTTCTCCTCCGCTGCCCCCTTGCCCTTGTCCCCGGCTGCAGGACAATGTCAGAGGGCGGGCGTGGGCTTGCGGCACAGCGAGGGGGTGCGGAGCGACAGCGCGGGCGGCCCAAAAGCGGCGGGAAGCGATGCCGCGGCGGCGCGCCGCCACTCACCCTTGCCACCGGCTTCGGTGTCTTCCGGGGCGCTCTTCTGCTTCCATTTGCCACTCATCAGGTCCTGGCGGGCCCCAGCCTTCTCGGCGTCCGACAGGCTATCGTCCTTGTTAATCTCCATGATCCGTTTCAGCAGCTCCTGCTGCGATAGTCCCGACATGGTGGCGACACTCTCGTCCGGCGGCCAATGGAGGCAAACAGGGATGGAGGGCGCAGAGCAGTAGGCCCGATTTGAGTTGCCGCCGTCGTGAGGTGCGGTGCGGCAGGCAATCCAATGCTGCTCGGATGGTGATGCAGGGGCGACAGATGCCTGCGCGGGCGCCGCAAGTTCAGTTTGAAGGCCTGCTTTGCTGGTGTGCAGAGCACGCCGCGGTGACAATGCTGGGCGAACCTGAACCAATTGGGCCCAGTCATTGTTACAGATGTCACAGGGTGGAACTCCTGGCGCATCGGAGCACCTTGCGGACACTGGCAGCGACTCGGCCGAAAAGTTGGCGCTCGCAGTGAGCAAGGAGCGGCAGAAGCAGAAGCGCACCAGCAGCAAGGCTTCCATCTCTCGCGGGGCGGAGCCCTTGAAGGTACCAGGCCGGCAGCAGGCGGCCCAGGCCAAGCCAGACGCGGCGTTCCGAGCGGCGTGGCGGCGCACCGCCGGCGAGCTCAGTGAAGACGAGCAGCGAGCAGCGGTGCTCAAAGCACTCGAGGTCTTCCGCCTCCTGCCTCCCTCCAGCTCCTACGCGCAGCACCGCATCCGGGTGCTGCAGAAGGCGCTGCAGCTACTGGACAAGGCCAGGTGGGCAGGGCGCCAGGCGGCGGTGGTGGGGGCGGGCCCACTGTCTTGTTCAGCAGGCTGGCAGAGAGCAATGTGAGTGCTGCATCTGGGCACCGACTTGACAGCATTAATGGCGTGCTGGTAGGTTGAAATATGCTCCATTGTACATGTTGGGTGCTCACATCTGCATTGGTCATTGTGGGTGCTGGCTGCTGCAGTGACAGGTCAGCAGAGGAGCGAGACGAGCTTCAAGAGCTGCTGAGCCAGCTGAAGATTTAGTTGACAGCTTTTGGCAGCACTTGAGGCCACTTCCCAGCTCAGCACAGCTGCACATCAGCTAGCAGCATGGCCAGCGGCCCAGCCATTGCGGCGCAAGCTGCAGCTGTGCCGCTGCTGTGGCGCACGCTGGGCAGCGCCGCCGTCAGCGGCAGCACAGCAGGCAGCCTGCGCCTGCTGACGGCAGCCGCGGTAGCAACCTGCCGGCAGTTCACCACCTCAACTTCCGCAACCCTGGCGGCTTCGGATATGGGAGCAGCCTCGGCCAGCACCACCACCAGCAGCAGCAGTACCAGCAGTACAGGCAGTACAGGCAGCGAGGTGTTTCCTGTGGTCATTGCTGGTGGCGGCCCTACAGGGCTGACCACCGCGCTGCTGCTGGCGCAGTGTGGGGTGCGCAGCCTGGTGCTGGAGAAGAGCCGGACGATGACAGACCACCCGCAGGCGCACCTCATCAACATGCGGTGCATGGAGATCTTGAGAGGGCTGGGAGGTGCGCTGGGAGGGAGGGCTTGGGAGGGAGGGATTGGGAAGCAGTTGGGTGAGAAGAAATGG
>JTEE01000205.1:76949-96781 GCA_002896455.3 Chlorella sp. ArM0029B | reverse complement strand
GGGAGGCGGGGGCGAGGGCATGGGAGGCGGTGGGGGCGGGGGTGCGTACACATCTATCGATGCGCCACTTCGCTGGCTCACGGTCCCGGAGGTGTCGTTGTAGAGGCAGATGAAGTACCTGCGAACACATGAAAGACACGCGAGGGCGTGACAGTGCTAAGGTAACCCTCTACTGCCCAGGCCCGGCAGTCAGGTGTGTGCACAATGTGTCGTGTCATGTGTCATGTCATGGCACGCAGGCAGGTAGGCCGCGACAGACATCCGATGAGCATCCTGGCAACGCAACCCTGCCCTCGCAGCGGTGTGGGGTGCTCGAATACAGGCTGCAACGCAACGGAGCCTTCGTAAACAGGCTCCCACCCAGCGGCGGTATGGGGCACCTGTAGGTGATTTGCTGCAACAGGGCAGAGAGCAGGGAGGAAGGGGGCGAGGGAGTGCGTGGTAAGCAAGCCTTACAGTTGCAACAATGCCATGGCAACGCCCAGCACCGCGGTTGCACGCCTGGCGCGCCCCACACACTGGCCGGCGTCTACAGGACCTCACGTAGGGCCACCTCCCCCCTTAAAAACAGTATTGCACAGTCCTTTCTGGCCCCAGTAAAAGTCCCCTAGGTCCCCTGGTCTTGCAACGCGGCATTTGGTTCCGGGCAGGCCACCTCACCTGGGGACTGATCCATGCTGGATCCACGAGGAAGCTGTACTGCGCGATGTACGTGTCATCAACAAACGTCACATTATCTGCAGTACCAGGCAGGCACGGAGGGACAGAGGGTGCCTGCCTCAGACGAGGGGCCGGCCCTGCTCAACCCTCGGCTGTGCTCAGGTGCGCACCACTCAGACGCACCACAACTGTCCTGCCCGCAGGTGCCAGCTGCGCAGCAACATGAGAACAAGAGCAGCTACCCAGTCCTGTCTGCCTTCCCTTCAAAGTCGGCCTGCAAGCGGGCTCAGGAGTGTGAGGCCCTGCAAGCAGGGCCGCACACGACAGCCCAGCCTGGCTCCCACCTGGCTGGAGGATGGGTTGCGAAGCATCGAAAACGGCTGACGAGCAGAACGTGGCGCCTGGCGGGGTTCCGCAGATGAGAAGCTGAAGGGGCACAGCGAGGGGAGGGCGCATTGGGCGAGTGCCGGGCGGCTGCCAATGGTGCGGAGCAACGCCCCACGCCCACTCCTGATGACTTGCCTCCCTGTCTCTCTTTCTCTCTCCCCCCCCCCGCCCCCCCTCTCTCTGTCTCCCTGTAACTGTCAGGTTGGTTAGTGAGGTTGAGAAACACACCTGGGCGGGCCAATTGTTGATCCCCTGCTGGGCGTACTGCCCCTTCACTTTGCACGTGGCATAGACCTGCAGAAATCGGGCGGGCACAAGGAGGCCACCGGTCACCTGCACACAAATTTGCACCCACGCAGAGCGCTCTCCCGAATCCTACTCCTATCGAAGTGCCGATTCGGCGCCAGCACAACAAGAGCAGCACTGCCCTGGATGGTAGCATATGGGGGGGAAAGAAGGGATGAGCTTATCAGATGCTGGATCCTGGAAGGTGGCAGCGTGCGGCAGCACACCTGCAGCTGATTGCCCAGCGGTGCAAAGATGACTCCGTTGGCCGCCTGCTGGGGCGAGGAGATGTTGGCCGTTGCCTGGCCAAACTGTGTGGGTGGGCTGGGAGGGATGAGATATGGGTGGAGGGATGGGTGAGGGGGGTGGTTTGGCCAGGGTGTTCTTGAGAGCATGATGTGCCTGCTGGTTGCCACAACAACGGCCTACCTTCCTGGCACCACCTTTCCTCCCCCGCTTATGCCGACATCTCAACATGCCCGTGCAGTGCAGCACGCGTGCCGCTCTTCGTCTGCAACCGCAACTTCTTCCCTCTCCCCGATCCCCATCCCCACTCGTGTCTTCATATTCAACACACCCTTTGCCTGCAGACCCTGGGGTGGCCAGCCGCGTGGTGCAGCGCATGTGACGCTTCGTGTCTGCAATTGCACCTTCCTCCTTCCCCCTGGCTGCCCACCTGCGCACCTTGACCCTCCTGTGCAGACCCTGGAGTGGCCAGCTGCGTGGTGCAGCGCATGTGGCGCTTTGTGTCTGCAACGGCACCTTCCTCCTGGCTACCCACCTGCGCCTCTGTACCTTGCTGTGCAGACCCTGGCGTGGCCAGCCGCGTGGTGCAGCGCATGCCGCCGCTGGACGAGTGGCGCAGCTTTGTGTACTGCACAGGCATGGCAGGAGGCCGTGTGCTGGGCAAGGTGGATCACTTCAAGTAGGTACCGATGGTACTGCCACCGCCGGTACCACCAGTACCAGTGCACGGATGCATTTACATGGGTGCTGTGCTCGCTAGCCTTCAACATCCCTGTTGCTTGGCTGCTGTACAGAGCTTGCTGCATGCTGTGCTGCGCTGCCCCTGCGTGACACAGCTGTGCCCGCTGGGCGCCCATCCCTCTCTCATTCCTGCACCGTCTCTGCCGCTCACCTCTGCCCACCTTACTTGCGCTCTGGTCTGCTGCCGTGCACCTCTTGTCCTTTCCTTGCCGCTCACTTCTGCCCACACCTACTAGCTCTGTGGTTCTCTGCCATGCAGGGGCCAGACGTCGCCCTACCAGCCAGCCATCAGTCCAGAGCCAGTGGCGCATCTGGCGCAGCATCGCCTGCTGCCCTTGCTGGTGGACGCCGTGCGGCAGCAGCCCAACATTGAGCTGCGGATGGGGCACAGGTGGGCTGGAGAAGAGGAAGTTGGGGGGGAAGAAGTCAAGGTGCCTATAGGCGGGGCGTTTTGTTACCAGTCGCCGCTGCTCAGTGCTGGGTTTGGTTGGGAATGGGAACATGCTTGGGGTACAGGTGGGAGGAAGAGGAAGAGATGAGGAGGCAGAGGGCTGCCTTCCCCCCACCCCCCTGCCAGGCAACTCAGCTGTTGTGAATGCTGCCCCACACGCCACCCAACCAAGCAAGCACGTGTGAACAGACTCCACCCTCTTCACTTGACACAACTCGCATGCCCCACCCTCCCGCAGCCTGCGGAGCTTTACTCAGACACACAACGGCATCTAATTGATGGCGGCTCAGGTGCTTTTAGTGCCCTCCTCACTTACGCTGTTCCACCTGCCCCACCCTCCCGCAGCCTGCGGAGCTTTACCCAGATCCCTACAGGCATCTGATTGATGGCGGCTCAGCTCCCTTTAGTGCCCTCCTCACCTACTCGGTTCCACATGCGCCCCCACCCTCCGCAGCCTGCGGAGCTTCACCCAGACCCCCACAGGCATCTCAGCGGTGGTGGATGCAGCCCCCGACGGCTCCGGCCCCCCCGGCCACATCTATCGGGTGGCAGCACAATACTTGGCGGGCGCAGACGGCGCGCGCGGGGGCCTGCGGCAGCAGCTGGGTATCGGCATGGCAGGCCCGGGATCAATCCAGCACCTCATCAACATCCACTTTGTGTCTAAGACGGTGGGTGGGTGGATGGGGGGGAAAGGGGCTGTGCTGCTTGTTGTGCAGGGCGGGTTGGCCAATCGTATCATCAACATCCACTTTGTGTCCAAAACGGTGGGCAAGCGTGGGTGGGCTGTACTGCGTGTTGGGTACTGCAGGGTGGGAGCCAAACGTATCATCAACATGATTAGGGTTTTAGGGTTTAGGGTTTAAACCCTAAACCCTAATCCAAAACGGTGGGTGGGTGGATTTGGAGAAAGGTTGGAAAGGGGCGGTGCTGCCCTCTTTGCAGCCGATCGCGTCCAAGTCTGCGAGGAGCTGCCAGGGGTTTCTTTTAGCATGCAGGCAGGGTGGCCGACCGGGGGCCGTGTCGTGTGTTGTGCAGGGCGGGCGGGCAGGCGGGTTGCCCAGGGCCTGTGTTCCTTGGCAGGCAGGCAGGCTGGGTGGGCATGCTGCACCCTGCACCTGCCTTTCCACCTCAAGTTGCGTGCCCCGAGTCTACCTCCTTGCTGCAGCGGGGGCTGCTCAGCATCAGGCAGTGGGAGGGCATGCTGTCTTCGTAACCTGCGTGTACCCCACACTCCCTGCCCCACTCCCCCGCCCCTGCCCGCAGTTGGGCCGCCAGCTGTTGGCCAGCAAGCGCGAGGGCATGCTGTACTTTGTGTTCAACAAGGACGTCATCGCAGTGGTGGTGGCGCACAACATTGGGGAGGGGGAGTTTGTGGCGCAGGTGAGGCCCACGTGGCTGCTGAGGTGGCGGTGCTGAGGTTGCCGTGATCGCGTGGCAGTGCTGCGGTGGCAGAGCTGCGGTGGCGGGGCTGAGGTAGCGCGCTGATGTTGCAGTGCTGACGTGGCAGCGGTTAGGTGACAATGCTGAGGCGGCAATGCCAGCTGGGGGAGCGGCCAAGGCATGGCTAGCATTTCTCCACTTTGCCCCTCCAGGGCAGACCTGACCCCAAGGCAGGCGCCGAGGCTGCTGGGGCGCTGCTTACTGCCTGCCAGGGGTCACCCCACCCCACTTGGCAGCAGGAAAATGTCAGGTTCAATTGTTTTAGGTGCAGCAGGAAAATGGCAGAGGTTCAATTGTTTTCCTTTCTGCTCCTGCGTGTGCCGCGCAGGTCCCCTACTTCCCGCCCCTCCAATCGGTGGCCGACTTTGCGCCCTCACGCTGCGCCGAGCTGGTGCGACAGATTGCGCGGCAGGAGGATGTGGGAGACATCCAGGTGCGCCCCTATTCCGTGTAACCGTGTGTGCTGCTGGCCCTTGCTTTCTCCCCGCTGCCATGCTGCCTGTCGCCCTTCCACCCCACCTCTAAGTCTACCCCGCCCTCACCACTGCCACTGGCACAGCTTCGCCACGTTTTTGTTGTCTCAAAACGCCGCCGCCTCCTTCTGCTGCCCTCTCGCCTGCCGCCCGTCTGCCGCGTTGCCTACCGTTGTCCTCATCCGTGTCCCCCGCCTGCCGCTGCCCCCTCCTCGCCATGCAGGTCAAGACCATCCGCCCGTGGACCATGGCGGGACGCGTGGCACACACGTACCGCAGCGGCCGTGCTTTCCTTGTGGGGGATGCCGCACACGCCTTCCCGCCCTCGGGTGGGTCTATGAAAACAATGAAGAGGAATCTGTTACTTCTTTATGGCCCTAAGAAACGAAAACTTGTCAAAATCAGGATCTCAGCACACGCCTTCCGCCCTCGGGTGGTCGAGAAGGGTTGATGCACTAGGGCAAGGGAATATGCCCTGGGACACTGGTGCAGCCGCTGGCAGTCCTGCTGACACACCGCGGTGGTTGTGCTGTGCTGTGCTGTGCTGTGCTGTGCCCGCGGTTGTGCTGTGGTTGTGCTGTGCCTGTGATGTAACAGCCGTCCCTCGTGCGCCCTGCATGCGCCTGCCATGCTGCCACCGCGTGCGCCGCCCACCGGCTGCGCCTCCCCGCTCCTCTCCGTGCCGACACCCTCCTGTACAGACTTCCTTGTGGCACCGACCCCGGGCATGCCTGCTGACCTTCTCTCTCTGCCTGCCGCAACACCTGCCTCTCCCCTGTGCAGGCGCCTTTCTGACATGCCTAATGCCCAAGTTATCACGCCTGCCTACACCCTCTTTCCCCACCTGCCGCCTTCCTCCAACTCTGCCCTGTAAACCTGCACGCACCCCCTGCAGGCGCGTTTGGCATGAACACGGGTGTGTGCGACGCCCACAACCTGGCCTGGAAGCTGGCAGCGGTGCTGCAGGGGCGGGCGGGAGAGGCGCTGCTCGACACATACACGCGTGAGCACAGCTGCCTGCCTTGCCGTACAGCACCCTGCTGTTGCTTGTAGCCCTGGCTCCTCCTGTCCTGTTGCTGCACCTGACTCCTGCCATAATACGCGTGAGCACAGCTGCTTGCTGTGCAGCACCGTGCTGTTGCTTGCTAGCCCTGACTCCTCCTGTCCAGTTGGCTGTACCTGACTCCTGCCCTTACACGCACGCCTGCACAGCTGCCTTGCTGCACAGCACCTGGATGTTGCTTGCTAGCCCTGGCTCCTCCTGTCCTGTTGGCTGTGGCTGACCCCTGCCTTACCACGTGCGCCTGCACAGCTGCCTGCTTGCGTACCTGCATAAATTCTGTTTCGTTTATCAGGACCCTTTCATGTTTTGGCCCACCCCGACTCCTCCTGCCCTGCCGCCTGTCCTAGCGTGTTGGCCTTCACATCTGCTTGCTGTTGCTGTCCCTTGCCTGCCTTGCCTTGCGGCCAACGCAACATGCGCCCGCCCTGCCTCACATATTACCTGCCAGCCTCCCCTCGCCATTCCCCCCTGTGCTCCGGAGAGCAAGCAGGTGGGCTTTGCCCAACATGCGGCCCCTCCCTCATTTCTTTACCTGTCTACTCCCAAACCCACCGACTCTCCTCATCATTCCCCTTGCCATTCCCCCCTGTCTGCAGCGGAGCGCAAGCAGGTGGGCACCGCCCATCATGCCCCCCCAACCCACCTTTGTTACCTGACAGTTCTCCCTGCCATTCTCCTTTGTGCAGCGGAGCGCAAGCAAGTGGGCACCGCCAACATGCTGCTCTCAGTGGCCAACTTCAACGAAGCGCTGCGCGTGCCACAGGTACGCTGCACCCCTTTTGAGTGTCACTATCGTTGCTGCTGCTCCTTGGGATGTGGCAATCTTTGCCGGATGCGCTGCTGTAGCCTTCAGTGGAGGGAGTCGGCATCCTGCGGCCCTGTTGCAGCTGCAGGCTGCTGCTGCTTGCGGCTCCAAGACCACCCCTTACCTGCTTTGTCTTTTGCGTTTGCAATCCCAAGCCCTGCCGCCTCGTGTGCCTGCTCATCACTGTCTGCCCTTGGAGTCATTGCCCACGGATAAGTTAAAGCCTGGAATGCAGTGCAGCCAGCGTGCTGAGCGATGCTCTGTCGCTCCCCAGTGCCAAACGCATACCATCTCATGTATCACGCCCTGGCATCTCCCTTCCCTCTTGTGCAGATCTTGGGCCAGGCCTTGAATGCAGTGCAGCCAACGTTCTTGTGCTGGCGGCGCACGTTGCGACATGTGCCTCCTGACTTGTAACAGTTGTGTTACCGCCATGTGCCTTCCTCCCTCGTGCACATTCCAGGCCTGGGATTACAACGTTTGGCGCGCCCCCGTGCCAAACACATGACATCTCCTGACTTGAATGTTGGCATCGTACTTTCTCCTTGCAGATCCTGGGCCTGGACTACAAGGCAGCCAACATGCTGAGCGACATGCTGCCAGCACCCCTTGTTATCATGGTTTCTGAAGTTGTATATTGCTCACCCTCCCTCCCTTGTGGCAGATCCTAGGCCTGGACTACAAGGCTGCCAACATGCTGAGCGATGTGCTGGCGGCGCCCGCTCTGTCCTGGCTGCCGAATGAGATGCGCAAGAGTGTGCTGGAGACGACGATGGCGGTGGGCAAAGCGGCAGCCAGCCCCATCCGGTGAGGAGGGGGCTTGTGCAGGCTGCATCCTGGACCAGCTTGTGCTATCTTCTCGTGCTATGTTTGGGTGTGGCGGGGAGAGGGTGCTTGTGATGCATGAGGGTGCACAGCTGGAAGAGGGAGGGAGTGGGCAAAGCCGCAGCCAGCCGGCATTGGGAGGGTGGGGGCTTGTGCAGGCTACATTGTGGGGCAGGGGTGTGTCGGGAAGACAGGGGGCTTGTGGTGTGTCCTCACATCTCGGGGTGTGGCGGGATGAGCGAGATTCGGAGCAAGCGGACGCCAGCTGCGTTCCCTGAAAAAGGGGGCTGATGGTGTGGTGGAGATGTGGTAAGGACAGAGGGCTTGTAGTGTGTGTGTGTGCGGCTGGAACAGGGAGAGAGTGGGCAAAGCCGCCAGCCGCCAGCCCCATCCGATGAGCAGGGCGTGCGCACTACTTCAAGGGCGAGGGTGCGGCCGTATAGACCTGAACTTCTCCTGCACGTGAGAATCCACAGGCGGCTGCGCCTGTCCAGCTGGGCGGTTTGCTTGCACATGGCTTTTGCCAGCCCCTTCACCTCAGGATGCACCTTCCCACAATGCCCCTCAGGGGGCGGCACCAGCCTGAGCTGGACGACGTTTGTAAGCACAGCATTGCCGCCTCGAACAAACCCTGCTTTTCAACCTCCCATCGCTCCGCACACACGCAATGACCCCGCAGGCGGCTGCGCCAGTCCGAGCTGGACGACGTGTTCAACCACGGCGAGACGCTGCGCCTGCAGTTCCCAAAGGAAGACCTCGGCTTTGTGTACAGCACAGGCGCAGGTGAGCGACGCGGATGGTGAAGAGGCGGCCGCTGGGTCAAGCGATGTGTGCAGTGTGTGCAATGGCAGTTTCGCCGGCACTTTCGACAGAACACATGTGATGTCAGCCCGCGCCGGCGCCCTTGGGCAGCAGGGCTGCAAGGTCAGAGAGCGCATGGGAGGACGTAGGATCGTATTTGGGCTTCAGCTTCTGGGCGAGCACAGTAGCCCTCACTGCAGGCAGTGGGTGCGGGCTGCAGGCGGTGGGGGCAGGGGAGGCTGCCGATCACACTTGGGCGCTCATCTGCCCTGCCCACCACCCTCCCATCAGTCCTAGCCCGACGCCCCCGCTGCCCCTGCCCTCGCCTTGCAGTGTGCCACGGCCCGGGGGAAGCGGCAGCAGTGGAGAAATACCAGCGTCCCAAGCCACGCGACGCCCCCTACACCCCCACCACATTGGTGGGCGCCCGCCTGCCCCATGTGGCGCTGACTGTGCGCCAGCCTGGCAGGCTGCTGGGCGCCGGCGCCCCGGGCAGCAGCTCCAAAACGACCGTTGCCTCTACAATCGACCTGGCAGCGGCGGCAGGCACCTCCCTGCTGCTGGTCCTTTCTGAGGGACAGGCGGTGGCCGGGTGGGAGGCAGCTGCGGCGGCGGCGGAAGCTGCCACGGGTGTTCCCATTCATCCGGTTGTCATCAGCCAAGCGGCAGCAGCCCACGCGGCAGCCGCCAGCGCGGGCAGCAGCGCGGGCACGACGGTGGTTGGGGACGCAGACGGCAGCTGGCTGCGGTTGAGGGGGATTGGGCATGACGGGGCGCTGCTGGTGCGGCCGGACGGGCACATTGCCTGGCGGCAGGGCAGCGGGCGGGGACAGCTGGCAGCAGAGCTGGAGCAGGCGGTGCGCACGGTCATGTGCCTGTGAGCTTTGTGGCCGGCCACATGTCTACAGGTCGTGAGCCAGTCACAAGCCTGGCCCAGGATTTGCAAATAGCAAGCGATGCGTACGGCTCGTGAGCTGTGAGCGGTGCGGGCGCTGTGGTCGTGCTGTGGCGAGCCTGCGTCCCGAGCCCCAGTTTCGAATGGCGCGTGCTGTGGTCATGCTGTGCCGTCATGCTGTGAGCCCCGCTAGCAGCGATCCCCCATCCAGTGCATGTTTGTTGTCTTTTGCAAGTCCCTAGTGTCGCCCTGTCATGTCATTTCGTTCAGGCTTACAGCTGCCAACGAGCCAACCTTGTCTCTGCTTTCATTCGTTGTTTCATCATTCATGAAGGAAGAAATGCAAATCTGAACTGCTTGTAATGCACCTCGTTTCATTGCAACCAAGCGTGCCCTGCAACTGCAGTGTTACATGCAGCAAGCGAGGGGGCAGGCAGAGGGCAGTGGGGACAGAGAGCAGCAGGTGGGGTCAACAGAGAGCTTTGAAGTAACAACAGTAATATGATCACAGCATGATCCAAGGCGGCGGGTCGAGGGGACAGGTAGGCGAACAAAGATGCCATGCCATGCGCCTGCCAGCTGTCTCAGCCAATTGCAGGCAGGCCGCGTGCCTCGCGTGCATTCCAGCGTGCCACCAGCGCCGAATCAAACACGGTCTGGATGAGGTGGGCCATGACGCACGGGATGACCGCAAACCCGGCGCCTGCGCCCAGCACACCCGACAGCTGAGTCAGCACCGCCACCGCCACTGGCAGCGTCTTTTGGCTGGAAGCGAGCACCACGGCCTTGCGAATTGCCACGTGCTGCTTGGGGTCTGAGCTGAAGGTGACTAGGGAGGTGCATACCAGGTTGGCAGCGAGCAGGATGAGGTGCAGGCACAGGGCGACTGCCGCTGCGGTGCCAAGAGCCTGCGGGGTGAGGGGGAGGGCTGCCGCTGCGGCCTTGCTGACTTGCATCCAAGGCACGGTGCAGAGGCAGGCGCAGGAAAGGTAGGAGAGGGGCTTCTTGTAGTCACGCTTCCAGTGCTGCGCGCCTGCAACGACACGTGAAAGCAGGACACAGGGCAGGGGTGGGCCGGCAGGCTGGGCGGGGGTGGGTGATGAACGGGAGGGCACAGCAAGCGTCTGACGGGCGCAGGTTGAGTGGAACACAAGGCAGGGAGGAGCGGTGACTGGCGCCAACGCAATACAGCTGGCAGCACAGTCACCACACCCCTGCCTGCATTATGCCAATCCACACTACTTCAACCTTCCCATCCCAAATGCTCACCCTGCATGAAGCTTCAAGCAACTGCCCGCCCATGCAACCTGCCTGTCCCCTGCCCCATCACTCCAAACTGCACCAAGTGTAGCGCTAGGGTTCAGCCCCAACCCTGAACCCTAAACCCCACCTGGGATGATGGCCTGAAGGGCGGCCCCCACCAGCAGGGGCAGCAGCACGGTGAGCACCAGGTTGCGGAACAGCAGCAGCGTGTCGAAGGAGGCCACCCCAGCGGCTGAGCCCAGGACGAGGGAGAGCATGGAGGGGATGGTGAAGACCTGCCAGGGGTGGGGAGGGCGAGGTGTGCAGAATGAGCAGCAGCAGTGTGTCGATTTGAGATTACATCAAGGGCAGGAAAGTGACACGAACAGAAACACACTGCAGGTCAAGAACACAAACAATAAAACAACTCCAGCCATCCTCACACTCACCCCAACATCTATGTGATGACTCCGTGGCGCATGGGCAAGCACAGTCACACTCAACACACTCCGCAGGTTCACACAAACACTCATATGTGCAGCTTTGTACTGTACTCTCATCTCAAGCATGTGTGTGATGACGGTGAGCAGCATGAAGGGCAAGCACAACCGCATTCCACACGCTCCGCAGTGGAACACAAACACTCGGCTTGTAACCTGCAAACTTACCCCCA
Source organism: Chlorella sp. ArM0029B (assembly GCA_002896455.3). Classification (NCBI taxonomy): domain Eukaryota; kingdom Viridiplantae; phylum Chlorophyta; class Trebouxiophyceae; order Chlorellales; family Chlorellaceae; genus Chlorella; species Chlorella sp. ArM0029B. The sequence goes on along the minus strand of JTEE01000205.1, from coordinate 85,791 downwards.
GCATGTTTGTGATGACGGTGAGAAGCAGCGCCACGGCAGTGTTGCCCCCGCTGGCAGTTGTCAGCGCTATGCACGCTGACAGCGTGGTGGGCATGCAGCAGAATACGGCCAGGCCCAGGGCCATCTCAGGCGGCTGCAGCGGCAGGGGGGGCGTGATTAACAGCTAGTTTAAGAAACGCATGGAGGTAATGACTGTGACCCCTTGAAAAGCACCCTCAGATTGCTTTGTCCAGTCCAAGACCACGCTTCCCGCTGTTGCTACTGTCAACTCTGTCAAGTTGAACAAGCTGCAGGGCGGGGGCGCACCTGCAGCGGCAGGCGCAGCACGGCCATCGCCAGCAGCGGCGTCGCCCCCAAAATGGCGGCCAGGCCGTAGGCCAGCGCTGTGGTGCTGCGCAGCGCGCTCAGCATCTCCCCACGCTGCAGCAGCAGGCCTGAGACCACAAAGATGCCCAGGGTGGCGCCCAAGTGCAGCTCGGCTGCCGCCGCCTTGACGCCAAGGGCTGGGAAGAACCACCTGGCATGACAGGGGGGTTGCACACTGAATGAAGGAAACCAGCCATTGGTAATTTCACATAGCACAGGGTGAAAATGGAGTTTGAGGGAGGGCAAGGCATAAAGCAGTGGCTTGGGACGTGCGCTCAAGTGACGTGCCGGCAGCGCAGCGAACCGCCTCTGGATTGGGGCGGGGCGGGGCAGATCGGCACAGTGTCCGGACCACGGCACTGCGTGCTCACTCACCCTAGTGTGACGGCCAGCATCAGTCCGACAGGCATGTAATTGGTGCCCAGGAAGCGGCCTAGCGCATCCAGTGGGCCGGTTTGTGCCGACCCTCCGCCGCCTGCTGCTGCCGCCGCCACTGGCGCCGAAGCCGCCGCGCGGCAGGCCAGGGCGGCGGGGCGACGCGGCGGCGCAGGTTGCCGCCATCTGCAATCAACTGCTTGCCGCTGTCCAGCTGGGCAGCTGCGGAGCCGCGTGGCGCAGCAAGCTGCGGCCCGAGGGAGCGGCCGGTCTGGGCGCCCTGCCACGCTTGCTGCCGCGCTCAGTTGCATGGCAAGCAATTTCATCGCAGGGTAGACACATCGGGCGTGCTTGCGCCGCGATACGACATGGCTGCCGCCGCTCCCGCCCAGCGGGCGCAGCAGACGACAGGGGGGATTGAGCTCGCTCTGTTTGCAAGGTTACTTGCTAGCTGTCAACAATGTGTCGACCTACGCATCTGTTACAACTGCTATGGGAGCTCTCAGGGGCCTTTTCCTGCAAAAAAAAAGTTGGTCTTGCTGTCGCTGCCTGTTGCGGAGGGTCTGGCTGCCCCTGCTGCTGCTGTGCTGCCTCTGCGCTATGTTTGGTCCTTGCTGCTCAGGTGCCTGTTGCTGCGCCACATGTAAGCTTCACTTTACAAAGTCCGTGGCTGCCTGACAGGTGGCTTGCTAGTAACGGGCGTGCAGGCTGGAGAAGATCCAAGGGGATGTGGCTGGGTGCAGGCTGTGCTGTGCTGTGCTGTGCTGTGCTGTGCTGTGCTGTGCTGTGACACGCCGTGCTTTGCTGCCCAGCCCCGGCTTTGGGTCCCTGACTTTTGGTTCAGCCCGCTCTGGTGGGGTGCGGCGTCGGGGTGCGTGCACGCCTCTCCCTGTCGCCTGGCAGCCTGCCGTGCCGCTTGGTTGGTGAGATCAAGGCCAGTTTGCACAGGGTGGCAGCACCAGCAGCGGCACCAGAGCAGCTGCCTGGCCTGGGGGTGGGAGGAGCTGCAAGTGCAACCCTGCCTGCCCTGTCCGCCTGGGTCACCACACGCGCTGCCCAGTTGCAACATTACAGTGGTAGTAGTGGGTGGAAATGTGAGAAGAGGGGAGTGGTAGAAAGCTGAATGGAAGTGGGAGTGGGAGAATTATGAATGAATTGGGAGAGAACTGAGGGTTGCAAGGTAACGAGAGTGGGGGGCAGGATGACGGGTGATCAGGCACAGTGCGCGTCTGCCGTCAGCGCTGTGCACGCTGGCTGCAGGGGCGATGCAGGGCAGCGCTGGTTGGCAGCGGCACGTGTCGGGATGCAGTGGGGGTGTGGAAGATGGCGCAATGGTGTTGTATTGGGGAGTGCACGCTGGCGCAAATATGTTGCATGATGCAATGCAGAAGGATGAGGCAAGCCAGGTAATCAGAAGAAGCAGGGATCCTGCACAAACGCGAGTCCTTACCAACGCGGCATGCGGGAACTTGGGAGCAGAAAATGTGTCACCACTCGCTGGCCACTAAAGAAGCCAAAACTCAGTATATGGTGGTAACGGGTCGGGTTCATGCCCGTTGCAAGGGCTGTGAATCACTGTGCGTGATTACGTTCCTCTCTGTCTTTCCTAAGAGGTTCCTGGGACTGCCAGCCTGGCGCGCTGCCAGGGCTAGCCAACCCAGCCTGGTGCGCTGCGCATCAGTTACGCTGTCGAGTAGAGGCCAGACTGGTTGACATACATGAGAGCCGACATCTGGGTGTCCATCGGCGGAATGAGGGAGACGATGGGCATTGGAGGCGTCTGGCCCGCTGTGAGGGCCTTGAGGCTCTGCAGCGGAAAGTAGGAAGGCAGGAGTGCGGGCAGAGGTGCGTGGAGTGAGCGTGGTGCAGCAAGAGGCAATGGACGCGACTGCCAGGTCAGCGGGGCAGGGCGGCAGGGCGACAGGTTGCCTCACCTCTCCCCTCCCTCTCGTCGGCCCCCACTCACTTTATTTTACGCTTCGGGCGCTTTGCAGGGTGCAAGAGGAGGGAAAAGCTTGTCACAGCTGGGGTAGCCCGCCAGCCCACCCAACCTGCCCGCAAGCACGCTGCCCACCTGCGCCTGCTCTGCCATGGCGGCATTGCTCATTTAAAAACAAAGGTGACAAATCAGTCTGGCTCTAATGTGCCGGCCGCCAGCCCACCCAACCTGCCCGCCCACCCTTCATCTCCCCAGCCAGCCCACCTGCGCCTGCTCCACCATGGTGGCGTTGCCCAGGGCGAGCCCCGCTGCCTCCAGCAGTGCCGCCAGTTCGACGGAAGTTGCGTTGAGGTAAGCGCCGACGGTGGCTCGCTGGTTGGTGCTCGTGAGGTTGGGAGCATACACACCCTGCAGGGGTGGGGGAGGGGGTGAGAGGAAGGGAGGGGGAGGCAGCTGGTGTGAGTGTGAAGTCGAGGAGGCACTGGCAGCTGGTGTGCATGTGAAGTTGGGGAGGCACTGGCAGCGGTGCTGGGCCAACTTCACAACAGCAGGGCATGGTGCTTCTGAGTTCCCTGTGGCTGTTTGAGAAAACACTTGCCGTCCCCCCAGGCTGCACCAAAGGACGCAAAAGCCTCGAGGAGCAGCACGCCAAGCTGTCTCCATGTTTTGGCACACACAGCGCCAGCGCGCCCAGCCCCCCCGCTGCACCACTTGCCTGGGCGGACAAGGGCAGCAGGCAGGGCAGCCACACAACCGCGCCAGGTAACACCACTTGCCTGGGCGGTGAAGGCGGCAGACAGGGCAGCCACGAAGCCGATGGTGAATATCCATCCCGCCACGCACTTGAAGAACAGGCGCCCGTTGACCGCCTTGCGTCCCTCAATCAGGCCCACACCGGCCACAGCGCCCACAGCAGCGTGCGTGGTGCTGCAAGTGCGGAAAGAGGAAGGTTTGAGGAGTGGAAGTGAGTGGAGAGGTGGCAAGCTGTTGGATGCAGCTATGCATGGACTGGCAGAGGGTGAACCAGAGGGCAGGTGCTCGCTCAAAGAGGCACATACAGAGCACGCGGGCTGGCCTACAGGCCAGCGGGTGGTGGTGGGCTGGGGCGGGCGAGCGGTAGAGGCACTCACGAGAGGGGGAGGTCGAACTTGGAGGCCAGGATGACGACGGCAGCGGCGCAGATCTCAACCACAAACCCTGCACGGCAGACGGGCAATGCACAGCATACAACGGTGTCCAGGGGAGCTGCCATGTATGTGTGAACATCTTTGGCGAGCAAGCCTGAAGCGAGACACCCCGCCCATCCCCCCGCGTGTTCCCCCATACCCACATGCATTGTCACCCTCCAGCCAACATGCCCCACACCCAGCGTGAAAGAAAGAAAGCAAACCAAAACCAATGAAGCGTGAAAGGCCCCTCACAGGTGGCGCGCTTGGCTGCCAGCCCAGGCGCATGATCTTTGTTAGCAGGCACAGCAGGCGCATGCCCTTTCTTGCCTTATGCCCACCCTCGATCAACCAAACAACCTCTGGCCCCGCACTCACCGCGGGAGTTGGTGAGCTTGGTCATTTGCACGCCCAGCACGCGCATGATTTTGTAGCCCCAAATTGCCACTCCCAGCACAATGCCCACGCCACCAATGGCCAGCAGCCAGGTGGGCACGGGGGCGGTGGCGGAGACAGCGGTGTCGCGCCAGATCTGCACACGGTTGTAAAAAGGGAAGGGTGGTGGTGCGGTGAGAACAGAGCGGCAGCCAGGCAGCATGAGAGCATGGCGGCATGGCAGGCACCACTCTGTGTGTAGTGAGATACAGCGGACGAGTCAGATCGGGAGAGGAAGCGGGGCAGGTGCGGGGGCAGGGAGGTGCTGGGGCTGGGGCGGACACAGGCAGGTGAGTGCCTGTCCATGTCAGTTTCAGCTGAATTGAAAAAATGCTGGACAGAAGGCCCACCTGGTAGATGGCTGCCAGCGCGCCGACCGAGTTGGCGACCTCATTAGAGCCGTGGGCTGCAGGGACGTTGGGTGGGGGAGGAAAGGGGGTGAGTCGCGTGTGGTGCAAGTGGCGTGCGCTTTTTCAGCAATGCCCATTTGCTGATTCACGGCACGCAGCGGCACCATTGATCACCAATGGTTACTGCAGCATGCATATGTTAGGCTGCAAAGCCGGTGGGCTTACCAAAGGAGTTGGCGCAGGCGGTGAAGACTTGCAGGTACTTGAAGCTCGTCTGGAAATCGCAGCCAGGGGAAGGAGGGCAGGAGAAGAGAGAGGTTTCATGAGGTCGCAGTGTGTTGACGCAAGGCTGCCTGCCTGCCTGCCAGCCAGCCAGCACACTGGACGTGCCCGTATCCCAGTTGTGCAGACCGAGCAGGTGGTTTAAAGCTGAACTGTTGGGCAGGGTAAGGTGCACAGGATGGTTCAGGCGAGGGAAAAGCGAGCTGGGGCCACGCTTAGGTGCTGCCAGCTGGCGGTATGCTGGGCTGTGCTGGTCCACGGTGGGCAAAGGCAACTTCCTCCCCCCCGGCCCTGTGCAAAAGGCATGTTTAGCTCACCTCCGCCTTTGTGTCAAACACCTCTGCCGTGCTGTGAATCTGGGCCACCCGCTCGTCCTTCTCAATCTCCTGCACGGGCGGGGAAGGCCAGAAGGTTCACAAAGAGTTAAGAAGACGGCAGGGGAGGCGACGGCCCAAGGCGGCCCGCCCCAATCTCGCAGGCGGCAGCAGCCCCGAGCGCTGCCCATGCCAGCCTCCCAAGAGCGACTTCCCCATCAAACTCCACCTCTCTCCTAAGTGACAATTGAGCTCTCTTTGAGCCCCCTCCACCCACCCACCCAGCGTGTGAATGTCCTGGTTCAAGCCGTGGTTCTGGAAGCCACCAGGGGGTGCACCACACGCTCGTTTACCAGGCCCCTTGCCTGCTCAACAAATATCCACACCTCTTTCAACAACATTCCACCCACCCCACCTTGTGGATGTCCTGGTCCAAACCGTGGTTGAGCGCCTTCCAGAAGCGGGACTTGCGGAAGGTCTGCAGCACCTTGGGTGTGTTGGTGGGCTCCTGCAGGCACGAGGCAGGGGCAGCGGGGACGCGTTAGGGTACATGGGGTCAAAACGTTGGGGAGGCCCGCTGAGCATTCTCAACTGATTTGTTGCTGTCAGAGCCGCAAGGGCAACCTGTGCTCAACTTGGCAAAAACCCTTGTAAGAGCGCAGCCCTTGTCAGAGGGCAGCCCTTGTAAGAGTGCCGCCCTTCGCACCTGCTGTGCCCGCTGGGCTCCCGCCTCCTCATCCGACTCCTCCGACCCGTTGCCTCCCGGGATCTTGTCGTCCTTGCCGGGCATGGACCCAGCCCGCTCCATCTCAGCCATGTCAGCCTCCACCTTCTTCTTGATCACGGGGATGCCGATGAGACCAGCGATGAGGCCGGCGCCGGTGGCCACGCAGGCGGAGATCCAGGCCTGTTGGTGGAGGAGGGAGGTGGGGAGGCAAAGCAGGTGAGCACGTGGTGCAGGCAAGGCGGATGCGCCCGCAGCGCGTGGAGCGGTGCTGCTGTGCACAGGGGCTGCTGGTGCGGTTGCCGGGTTCGGGTGTGCTGCTGAGGTGTGCTGCTGAGGAGATGCTCACACTACGCGCAAGCACGCACATGGATGCACACCGTTGAAGCGGGCTGCCTAGAGGTGAGCAGCCCATGCCTTAGAGAAGACCCCCTCTCTCACAGCAGCGAGGCAACCCGGCGCAGAAGGCAGAGGTGCGTGCATGCCCTGCCACCACACACACACGCGCGCACACACACACACACAAATGCACCTTCTTAGTGTCGGGGGTCTTCTCCCATCCAAACTGCATGCCCGCCTGCAAAGAAGGTGGGGTGGGGGAGGAAGGCACGCAGCCATGGTGTGAGTGCCTTGGTCATTGCAGGGGTCGGGGCTTTCTTTGCCCACTCGAACCGCATGCCCGCCAGCAGAGCAGGAGGCAAAGCGTGAGCAAGGCAGGCGGTAGACATGCGTGAACATTGCAAATCAGGGGCCAGCCTCTTGCTCCCTCACCCACCACAAGCCCTGGGCTGGGAGAAGGAGCCGGGGCTGGCAGGCGTGGGCGGCGGGCAGCCAATAGGAAACATGTTGAAGCAGGCACACCGCAAATTTGATCCAATACTTGCCTTGGCAATGACAAAGTAGGTGACAATGAAGAAAGTGGCAAACGAGAAGATGGGCAGGCTGCAGTGAAGCGGGGAGACAGCAAGCGTGTGGGCGCACAGGGGTCAGCCAGCCGCCAGCGGCATGAATGCGCAATGCACATGGTGACGGATGTGTTGCCACGTGTGCAGTGCGTCACTGCGGCGCTAGGCAAAGTGAGTGCCAGGCGGCCTTCACATTTAGACGGTGGAGAGTCAACCACACACGTTGACCCTTGCTGCCCTGCCGCAGAAGCAGGCGTCGCGGCACTCACATCTGTTGGCTGCCCTTGTGCCCTTTCGCTGCCAAAAAGCACAGCGTGGCGTGGTGGCGCGGCGGCGTGCCGGCTTGGCAGCAGGCGGCAGGCGGCAGGAGGCGGCGGCGGCGGCGGCGGCGGCGGCGGCACTCACAGCCACAGGCTGCGCTTGTACGCGTTGTTGCTGCGCAGAACGATGAGGCGGATGAAGAAGAAGAGGATGATGGAGAAGCCGCCAGCCAGGACAGGGCTGATCACCCAAGACAGGCACTGCGGGCAGGGGGGGCAGGGCAGGGGAGCGTGCGGGGTGGGAGAGGTGCAGAAGCCGGCCTGCCGCTGTGGCACAGGGGGGACAGGGGGGTGGTTCTCGCCCACAAGGCACCCCCTGCCACACCCTCCTCCCACCTCCAGCCCTGTCCCGCCAACAAAGAAAGGCACCTTGTTGGCTTCAGCCAGCATGCTTTTAATGTTTCTCACAGGCACATCCGGCCCTGTGTGCCCGCCACCACCAGTCAACCGTCACACAGGGGACCGGCAGCGCCCTGCTGCACCTGGGCAGCATCCAACCATCCTACAGGAGGAGGAGAAGCCTCCTCTGCCGCGCCCTGCACCCCCGGGGACTCACGATGCCGGCAAGGCCCTTGAGGTATGGAAAGTTGTCGGTCTTGGTGGCCCAGTTGACTGCGTCCCATCCAGAGGAGACAATGGTCATGCCGACGACGGCAGACACAATGGAGTGAGTGGAGGACACCGGGAGCTGCAAGGTGTGATGTGAGGGAGGGAGGGAGGGAGGGTGGGGGGAGGTGGGGGGAAGTGAGGCCCGGATATGATGGAGAGGGACAGGTGCCAGGGGGGTGGCGTGCAGGCAACAAGCGGCAGGGTTGTTACAAGGAGGACGGGAAGGCAAGGAGGGTTGCGGGGAGTGAGTGAAACATAGATCCAGAGGGAGGGAATGGTGGCATGCGAGTGTTGTGCAGGCAGCATGCAACGGGCAGCGCAGGGCAGCAGTGCGTGCAGGTCCTCTTATGTGCCTCCGTGTGTGGCACAATGGGAAGCCGCGCAGAGGGAGACTCACGGGAGCGCTTAGAAGCAGGCAGCAGCGGCAGCGGCAGCGGTAGCAGGCCACAGCAGCAGCGGCAGGAGCAGCAGCACGCAGCGGCAGCAGCAGCAGCAGCGGCAGCAGCCCGCAGTGCCTGTAACAGCGGCAAGCCGGTGCAATACTTCAGCACTTCCTCCCCGCTCACCTCCATGTGTGTGGCAATGAGCAGCCAGACGGAAGTAGCCATGAGCGCGCACAGCATGCCGTCTGCAGGGGACACACACAGGAGCATGGATGGGACAGGATGGGACAGGATGCGAGCTTGCAGGCCAGAAGGAGCGCTGCTTGCTCGACTGTGCGGTTTGGTTTGGACCAGGCAAGATATCGCAGCGGCATCTCATCACAGTGGGCACACCCTGCTGTCCCCCACCCCCAGGGTGACCTACTGGAGAGAGCACACACTGGACCTCCCTTACTTCACACACACTCACAGGCCAGCACATCGGGCTTGTCCACAAAGTACTTGACGTTAGTGATGCCGGAACGGATGGTGGAGACGACGCCCGCGCCCATGAGCACGGCTCCGGTGAACTCGAAGATGGCTGCAGGAAAGGGAAACCGGGTGGGAGGCAGGAGGGTGGGAGGCAGGAGTGTGGAGTGCGGGGGACAGCGGGGGACGGCGGGGCGGAAGGCAGG
>JTEE01000205.1:61327-76876 GCA_002896455.3 Chlorella sp. ArM0029B | reverse complement strand
GCAGGGAGGGGGCGGGTGGTGGAAGTGGGTCCAGATACTGGCGGCTGTGATTGCCAAAGGAGGCCCAGGAAAGCGCAGGTTGAGAGTAAGAAGCAGCGGCAGAAAGGCAGGCAGGCAGGCAAGTGGATGACGGCTAGGACGGCAGGACGGGCACGCAGGCGGGCTGACGAGGCGGGCTGGCAAGGCGGGCAGGCATGCCACTGGGCCGGCAAGAGTGGGGCCTCACATGCCACACAGAGTGCCTGCCGCATAGTGAGCGCCTTGGCGCCCACGCTGGGGGCAAAGGCATTGGCCACGTCCTGCGAGCAAGAATGGGAGAGGGGCAGGGTGAGGCGCCCTGGGTTTGCGATTCTTCACACGTGCTTTGGTGAAAAGTTCACTGGCTCTCATGCACGATCCTGCTCATGTCCTGCAGTGGCCCGGCTCAGCAGCTTGCGGTACCGCCGCCGCCGCACCGCCAGCTGTGCACAACTGGCGGTACCCTACGACGCAACGCCAAACCACTCACATTTGCGCCCAAGCCGAAGCCGACCACCAGGCTCAGCCCAATGCCGCAGATGAACACTGCAAAGGAGGCCGGGGGCGAAGGTTGAGAACCCTACCCCTACCACGGGGACCCACATCCCCTGCGTGCGTGACATCTGAACCGTGTGTTTTGCAGCGGCATGCATGTATGCAATGTTATAATCGCTCCATACTCACTCCATAGCACCTCATTGTACACCATAGTGGCTGCCCGGCCGTGCTGCTCAAGAGCCGTGTGTCCACAGGAGGCTCCAGAGGAGGCGCCCAGATTGTCGTGCTTTGCTCCAGAGAGTTGTGGAGCAGTATGTAGACCGCTAGATCTTGATTGCCGGCCTTTTGACGGCCATTTTTTTGCGGGAGTGTGGTGGGCGCGTGCCGCTGGATGCGCGCCAAATTTGGCGCCGCCCTTGCACCCTCCCGCGGCGCTACATCAATATCCCAATAATGATTGAAAGCAGTTTGGAGCCCGGGAGCGCAAATAGTGCCGGGTCGCGAAAAGCAGTGGGTTCCTCGCCTCGCGCTGCACTCTAGTGCTTCCAATCTACCTAAACGTCCTTTGGTAGCATTTGTGTATCTTGTAGATGCACAGAGCGGCGTTTGTGGAGGGCGCACTGAGGCCACCACAAACCCTAACCCACCTGGCACGGGGAGGGCTGACACACTTTCGTCAGTCTTTCAATCAATTGCCAGCAGCGGCACCGCACTGGCAGTGCGTCCAGTGCACCCACAGAAGGGCAGGTCATGATAGGGTTTGGGTTGTCAAAAGGCAGTGCTAGCGGGAGACGTTACGTTTGCTTGCTGGATGGGCACATAGTGGAACAGCGTTAGGACGCAGATGGCGGGGCGAGGGTGCAGATGGCAGGCCAGCCAGCTGCGGCGGCGCAGCGTGCAGAGGCAGGGAGCGGGCGGCGCCCCTGCCTGCTCGCGTGTGATCCCGCGAAATAGCGGGATCGTTTTCGCTATGCAAATGACAGCGCTTTGCATCAGCTGCTCTGCGCCATAATGCCACGGGCGGTGCCTGGGTGGGGTCGGCGGGGAAGACAGGAAGACACCCAAACAGGAGAGTTAACTTTTAGCATTGCACGGTGCCGCCTCTCCTAGCGCCCCCACCCACTGGCTGCCCATTGTGCAGCTCTGACAGCCGCCGCCCGCATCCCGCTCTCCACCCATTTGTGTTCCAAGGCACGCTGCTGTGCATGCTGCGACAGCCAGCTGCCGCTAGCCCCCAACTAGCCCAGCAGCCTGCGCACGCCACATGCCCTTGCATCTGCACAAACAGCAGCACCAACCGGCCTACCGGTGCAAACCTGCTGTTGCATACCTACAATGCAACAACGGTGGCTTGGGTAGCGACCACAGGCAGAATCGGGGCGAGTGGCTGCCCAGACCATGAAGGTTGCGACGTCCGCGCATATGCCGGCAAAGCGCAGCCTGTGCGGCCAGGAGAAGAAGCCTGCGGCGTTGGGTTGCAGCCAGGGGGTGCTCTGCGCGGGGCAAGGCGAGGCGGGGCGGCGGTCGATAAGAGGACGGCGGCGGCAGCTTCCGAGTGCCGGCAAAGCAGCGTGAACCGCATACCGTGCCACGGGCGCCCTGCCCTTGGCCCACCAAGTTCAAGGAGAGACCGCGGCAGCGCCTTACCCGGCCCAGAGCTTGCCGCATCCGCAGCTGTTGGAGGGTGTAGCTTTGGACGCGGGGGAGAGACACCATCGGTCTTGGTGGACTGGCGGCGGCGCGGCGCGGAGCGAGCAGAGCGACGAGGAGCGGCGCGGCGGCGGGGCCGCCTCGCCCTGCTGCTTCCCCACCAGCCTCTGCAGCGCCTTGCGCCCTCAATGCCACATTTTCTGGCTGCCGCTCACCGGCGTCCAGTTCAAAGGCTGCCCAGGGTTTTCTGCGCCCGCTGTGGCAGCGTGCTGGCGCTGGCTGATCTTGCAGAGCGGCTGGTAGCATGCACATCGAAGGCCGAAAGAGCGATCGCGATTTATCACCAAGCCGAGAGCGGGCATGCTTAACTCAGTGGGCAAGCCCTCTGACTCAAGAGCGACGTGGATCGTGGACGCAAGAAACTGTCAATGGGCGATTGCCTGCTACTGGCGAAAGGCTGCTTGATGCACTGACGGTGCTGTGACTGGGCTTGACAGAGCTGCCTTCCCCGACTCTGATGCTGCTGCGTTTCGTGCGTGCACTTGCTTCGGATCAGGCAGGTAGCAAGCAGCGGAACAGCAAGCACTGCTGCCTACGTCCCCTTTACCTGCCTGCCTGCCTGCCCACCTTCTGCCTCTGCCATTCCTTGGACGGGCCAGGGACTGGAGGAGCTATGTCTGGATTGGGCAGCGGTGCAGCCGCGTGCGTCCCGCACCCTGCGCTGTGCAGCGCTCGCTCGCTGCGCGGCGGCACCCCCGGCGGCGCCAGTGGCGCTGTGCGTGTCCCTGGTGCGCCGCCTACTCTCGCCTCCACCCCTCCTGCATGGCCACCCACCCCTCCCTTACCGCACCCGGAAGCTCAATGTAACACCTTTTGTTGCAGGGCTCATCCCTGCAGGCCTGCTGCCCGGCCGCACCTGCGGGCGGCTTCTCCGCTCCAAGCCAGGCAGCGGCGGGGCCTGCCGTAGCGGGCCAAGCAGCAGTGTGGGCATCGCGGCTGGCGTCGTACGCAGTGGCAGCAGCGACGCTCCGAGCGAGCAGGCGGGACTGCTGCCAGATGGAGCGATGGCACAGCCTAAGGTCTTGGTGGCCTATGCTGTTGTGACAGCTGCCCTCTCCCTCTCCCAGCAAGCAGCCTTTCCTGTCCCGGCCTTTCTGCTGCCACTGTGGCAGCTGTGGCGGCTGCTGTGGGCTTGGAGCATGCGAACTGCGGCTGACATCATTGTTGGGTGCGAGCTACCCGTGCTCTTTGCCGAGGGGAAGCAGGTGAGCCGCCTGACACCGTCCTTGCATCCATTCCCGCTTGGCTCGCGGCATTTACGGCAACCCTGCCAGGTGGGCTGTGTCCTGCTCACCACCCCACTTCCTGCCTGCTGCAGCCAGCCGACATCATGAAGGAGCAGGCGAGCAAGTACCGCATCCACAAGGCGAAATTCCTGACTCTGGGCGTCTGCTTCGCGCCTGCGGCAGCCCTTTGGTGTGTCCTGAAGGCGTCCCAGCTCACGAGCGCCGCCGTGCCAGATGGGGTTGGCATCGCACTGCAGTGGGCTGCCAGCGTTTTGATGACCAGGGAAGCCTGGCAGGCACTGACGGCAAAGTGGGTGTATGAGGGCGCGCAGCGGAGCATTGCATCGAGCGCAGCAGGCGCAGCAGGCGCAGCAGGCGCAGCAGGCGCAGAGGAGGAGGGGCTGGAGGAGGGGAAGGTGGTGGAGGAGGAGGAGGAGGAGGGGGAGGCCAACGATCAGCGCTTTAGCAGACTCTCTGTCCAAGGCTTCAGCGTCCTGACGGTGCGGGGGGGCACCTGGAAGGGTTGAAGGGAAGCGTGGCAGCCTGCACAGCCTGGAGGCACCAAACAGGGAGGGAGAGGTGGCAGGCTGGAGGCTTGAGGTCCAAAACGAAAAGAGAGGACTCTCATTGCTGGGGCTTGCATCTCGTTTTCTCCCTGATCCCTCCACCTGGCCGCAGGACGGGGCGGTGCAGGACTCGCGCGCTGAGCTGGTGCTGGTTTTTGGGCAGGCCGGCTCTGGCAGCGGCGGCGGCGGCCCTCAGCAGCTCTTGGAGCATCTGGCGGCGGCGGCAAGCCGGGGTCTCACCCTGGAGGCCTTCTCAGGTGGGAAGGGAGGTGGTGTGGCGGCTTGTGGGGGGAATCGGGATGAGGGCATAGCAGCACCTTGTGCCCTTTCCTGCGGGCGACACGGCTAGCAATGCGTCACCCGTGGTGCCTCGAAATGCATGCAGCCAGACACCATCCACGCCGCTCTTGCCTGACCCCCATCACTCGCTTTGTAGGCACCTTCCATCCCTACCCTTCTTTTCACTTGCCCTGCAGTGCGCGCCCCCGGCAAGCAGGGCGCCGGGGTGGAGCTCCACCTCCTGCTGGGCACAGGCGGCGGGCCGCCACACGAAGCGCAGGCGGCGGCGGAGGACCCATCTGACACCCCCATGCACGAGTAGGCGAGCCCTCAGCCCGCTGGCAGGCAGCTGAGCACCGAGATGCTGGTGCAGTACGTCAGAAGCCTGCGAGCGTGCGTGCGCGCGCTACTCCTGCTATGAGGGAGCAAAGCGGCCTGGGGGGCGGCAGCAGAGCGAAGCGGCGGCGGTAGGCGGGAGGCGAGCGGGCACCCCTGTATACGCGCTGCACTTGGTCCGTGCTGTCAATGCGAGCCATGCGCAACATGCTGTAACATGGTGGCCATTGCTTGGGGCGCTCCCCAGGTTACACTGCCCAGGCCACGACTCTGCCCACTGCCCCGCTGTCAGCCCGACTGCCGACGCCAGCGCGCCATCGCTGCCCCACTCCCTCCCTTGTATCCACTCTCAAGCTGCCAAGCTAAGAGCATAACGTGCCAACCCCACGTTACCCCTGCCAAGCTGCCACCAGCCTCAACTCCTTGGATACTGCGGCTAGGCTGAACCTGCCAGGCGGGCGCAGTCAAGTGCCCGCCCGCGTGTCAGAATGGCATGCGTTGTGGGAACCCTGTCACGGTAGCGCCTGCTCGCCTCTGAAACATATCTCCCCAATAGCCTGCCTTGCCCGCATCCCACACTATCAACAAACATCATTGCTGGCTCCCCGTGGACTTGGCATGAGAATGGTTGACCATGGGGGCTTTACAGGACGAAGCAGCAGCAAGCCATGAAGGGGACGTTTGTCTCCGTGGCGACACGGCACTGGCTGGGGTCATTATTGTCAAAAGAGCGGTCAGGGGCACGTTGGGTGTTCAAAAGGCAGTGATAGAAGAGTCTCTACGTGGGGGGCGGGAGGGTAAGGAAGCGAGTCGTGCAATCGTTGCCTGGTGCACAGTCAGGGAAGCTGGTGCCTGGCATGGTCAGGCGGTGCCTGGCAGGCTGTGGGGGACAATGTGGGAGGTGAGGAGGCACCCCAACGGGACACAAACTAAGCTTGCATGGCGCAGGTTCTCCTGTCGCCCAGACCCACTGGCCTTCCGCAGAGGCCTGCCGCAGGGGGCGGCCCACTGCACAGCTCTCTCGCGCAGCTGCCGCCGCTTCGCATGCTGCTGCGCATGGTGCTGCATGGTGCTGCCATGGTGCTGCATGCTGCTGCGCATGGCGCTGCTCCACCAAGGTGCTGCATGCTGCTGCTGCGGCTGCTGCCAGTGCTGCCATTGCTGCTGCTGACACTACTCCTGCTGCTGCTGCTGCTGTTGCCGTCGGCCCCCCACTGCTGCTGCTGTTGCTGCTGTCGCCGGCCGCCTACTTCTGCTGCTGTTGGTGGTGCTGCCAGATCCCCTGCTGCTGCTGCCGCCGCACGCGATCTGGCGTTGGCCTGCACGTGTGTATGTGTGGCCCTCAGCTCAGCTCTCTGGGTTGTCCTGGAAAAGCTCGTCGATGGCCATGCAAAGGGCTGCAAAAAATGATGTAAAGCACACAAAAGCAAGCAGGTGAATGTGAGTGAGCAGCAGCGGCGGCGGCAACGCAGTGTGCCAGTGAAGTGCGCGGCAGGTGGGGCAGATGGGTGCCAGCGGTCGGCAAATGCTCGGGGCATTTGCTGCAACCTCATATGCGCCGCACTGCCTGCCGCAGCCTTAGTTGGCCGGCCCCGCATGCGGTATGGCACCATCGCAAGGACGCGTGCATGGGGGGCATTCCAAGCCAGCAGCACCATCCGTTGGGGTGCACAATACCTGTGAGGAACGCCAGGTCAGCGCCGGGCTGCGCCTCGATGAAATAGTTGTCGGCATCTGAGAGGGCGGATGACATGAATGCCTGCACCCCGCTGAACCGGCTCTCCTTGTGGATCTGTGGAGCGACAGGGCGGAGGGGAGAGGGAAGGGGGGTCAGTGGTGGAGGAGGGGGGAGGGGAGCAGGCCGGGCAACAGTTTGTGACCATGGCACGGCGCTGCTGTGGTCATGGCACGGCGGCACAGCAGGCACAGAACCTCCTGGGACCTCAGCAGCTGCTGGGTGGGGCACCCAGCAGCATTGTCCACGCCACTGCCAGCAACCGGCAGCTGGGCGTGCAGGGCAGGTGTGTGCACGCCCACGCTGCAGACCGGCCACACAGCTCCAGCATTGCAGCGGCAGCCAGCCAGCAAGCACGCCAAGGGCGGTGTGGGGCCGGGAGGAAGCAGAAGCAGCAGAAGCAGAAGCAGAAGAAGCAAAAGAAGAAGAAGAAGAAAGAAGAAGAAGAACAGCACACCTTGGCAATAACGAATTCCTGGTCACCCCGCACCGCCAGCACATCAAACTTCTTGGCCCGGAAGTTGCCTGCAGGGAACGATGGCAGCTGTCTGCGGCTGCGTTCTCACACCAACTCAGTTGTTACCATGCAGATTCTGGCAGGAAGCTGCCGGCAGAAGCGGTGGTTGGGTGACGGTGTTTGGAGACAGTGAGGCTGGTGAACCCTTGCCAACATTGCTGACCCACCCTGGACCTTGAAGTCCGCCTCCACTTCCTCAGGCCTGCCCTCCTTGTGTCTCAAGTATGTGGTTGTGTTTAATTGCAGACCACTGTGGCTGCCCCGCCCCACTCCGCCCACCCACCCTTGACCTTGAATTCGGGTTTCTTCTCCGCCTCTGTCACACTGCTGCGCCTGTGCCTCGTTTTGTTCAGAGCCCCCCATTGTGGCTGCCTCACCCCACCCATTCAGCCACCTACCTTTGACCTTGAAGTCCGGCTCCTTGTCTCCATCCCCTGCCAGTGACGTCAGGAACACGTTCACGCACGGCTTCAGGGTCAGCATCTTCTGCCTGCAAGGACGAGGAGAGGGTGCTCACTTCACACAAGGCAGGCACACAGGGCGTCGGGGTCGAAATCTTCTGCCTGCGAGGGGGAGGGGTTTGCACATGATGCCTCTGCCTGTGAGGCCATAGCACGCAGGCAGGCACGGCTTTGGGGTGAGCAGCTTTTGCCTGCAGGGGGAGGAAGGGATGCAGTTGACACAAGGCAGGCACACGGGGCGTCAGGGTCAGCATCTAGCGCCTGCGAGGATGAGGGGGGAGCACATTTCAAACAAGGCAGGCACACGGGGCGTCAGGGTCAGCATGCAGCGCCAGCAGCAAACGGGTGCGCGGAAGAACAGCCCACATGCACGCGCAGCTTGATGGCTTTGGCGTCTGTTGGCCTGCAGGGGAGGGAAACATCTGCTCACACAAGCAGCGACAGCAAGGCCATCCAGCAGAGCAGCGTGCCCCGGGCGAGGGTTGGCGGCAGCCACCCCGCTCTCTGCCGGACCCTCCCACCAGCGCCTCTTTCCCCACCTCCCAAGCTCGGCGCACAAAGACACAACATCGTCTTGCGCAGACCACGAGTGCAGTGTAGTTCAATCACAACCTGCACGCTCCACCCGAGAAATCAAGAAGGCGTGGATTTCTCAGGGTTTTCAACTAGTGGCACCTCCCTGAGGCTGCTTGGCGGGTTGGGCGTGATTGAGAGCTCACTTGATGGTGGCCACGTGCTGGGTGAAGTCGCCGCCCCGGAACAGCTCCCAGGCGGGCTTGAGCGAGATGAGCTTCTTTTGCAGGGCGCAGGCGGGGCGGCCGGCGCCGTCCAGCAGCACCCGCTTGTCGCGCATGGAGAGCATCTTGGGGTTCACGCTGTGGCATTGGTCGTGCGGTGTGTAATGCAGTACAAATGGGCAAGGTTATGGGCAGGGCTTGGTGTTGTGTGCTTACTCCCTGGAGGCAGGCTTCCAGAGGCCTCGGGTGGGGTCAGCCAGTCAGTCAGACATGCAGGCAGCCAAGCAGGCAGGCGGGCGTGGCAGGCAGGTTGGCGCCATGCCCGCCGGCGGTGCAGCTAGCTGAGCGGCAGGCTCACGTGAACCACGCGCGCCCGTCGGGGCCCGTCACGCTGAAAGCGTCCCCAGACATGCTGAACTTCTTTTCCTTGGCCTTGAGCGTGATCTGCAGCATGTGACGGAAGCAGGTAACAGCAGTGCTGACAGGTCGGACAGCTGGCGGGAGCAGCAGCAGCAGCAGCAGCGGCAGTGGCAGCAGGTGCACGGTAGGTTGGCTGCAGGGCGACAGCGGTCCGGGCAAGCAGGCAGCGGGCGCTGGGGCCATGGGTGTCCGTCCCAGAAGGCGGCAAGCAGGCAGGGGTGGGAGGATCAGGGTGGAAAGCTGCAACAGACTGGAAGAAGGAGCATCAACAGAAAGGGGGCAGCCCTGTTGCAGGTCCGCAGCGAGCGGGCAGCCGAGGCCAGGCAGCGGCGGCGGCGGCGGCGGCAGTGGATTGCTTACTGTTCCGGGCGTGCAGTAACCTCCATTAGCGTCCACAACTGGCGTCCCGGGGGACGCGGCTGGCGCCGGGCCTGGCGGCAGCAGTTGCCCGAGGTATGCCATTCCTCGATCTCGGGCGACGATGTGGGGCGACGATGTGGGGTTGTTTCTCGATCTCGGGCGACGATGCGGAGTTGGGTGCGTCAGAAGAGTAGCAAACGGCCGAACGGATCGGCACCTCCCTAACTGTTACCCCTAGCTGTTTGGCCTGTACCGCACAGTTGCACCGCCGCCGCCACTCTGGCAGCTGAGTCAACTGTCTAAAAGCTGCCCTCGCAGTATACATGTAAGCATGCCCTGCCTGCCTGCCTGCCTGTCAATGCCTGCTCTGCATGTGCCTGACGCATGCACCCACGAAGCCGCGCCGCCTCTTCCTGCCATTCTTCCCACCCCGTCTGGCGCCCAACCTCCCCACCCACCACTCTCCCCCCCCTTGCCCCCATTCCCCATCTGCACCACCATATCAGGTGGCACCTATCAGGAATGGCGCTCCGAGAGCTTCACTGTGATTGGGGTGCAGCCGCCAGGGTGCCAGGGCATGGGCATTCACGTGCCGGCTCCCCCCTCGGCCCTCCATTTGGGGCCCTTGCATGGGTTGGGACTGCTGGCGGCGGCTGCGCTCGCAGGTGGGCTGATCCTGATGAAGGGCCTGGCTGTGGGTGTGGCAGCAGGCAAAGCGGGCTGGGGCCGTGCATGCCAGCATCTCGGGGGAGGCGTGGCAGCGTGCCCGCCTACTAGCAGCCAGCTGGCTGGTGCGGGCTGGGGTGCAGACTATAGCCCTGTGCTCGCATGCGCTCCTCTAACCCATCCCCTTCTCAACCCGGTGCTGCTGCCCGCCTCTCTCCTGCAGGTTTCTAGGCCGCCCTCATCACCACCTTCCACCGCCGCTTCCACCTGACCATCTACAAGGAGCGTTCCCGCTGCCTCCTCTTCCTCTTCTGGCCCTTCCTGCTGCCAACCAGCGCCCAGTTCCGGCAGCAGTTTGTGGCAGCGCTGCGCGGGCGGCGCGCGCCACCGGCATCGAAGCAGCAGCCAGACGGGCGTGCAGATGGGGAGCAGTTTGGGCCCAGCATGCAGGCCGGTAAGCAGGCGTGATTGCCTAGTGCCGGCCCCGAACCCCGTTAAGCTAGCAACTACTGCCCCGCACCTTCCCCGTCTCCCCCCTTGCCCTGAAGCTGTGCCACCCCTCATGCTTGCCACTTACTGTATACCCATCATGCTCCCGCTGTGCCACCACCCTTGCATGTGTACCATGATGCCACATCTGCTTCTCGATGCTACCAGCTTCTGGCGACGCCTCACACCAGACCTGCACACTGCTTTGCTTTTGCTTTGCTTTTTCGGGCCTACAGTCTGTTTATCCGCAAAGAAACTCGCGACACAGACCCCCAAGAGACAGCTTGGGGCTGTGGGAAATAAAACAATGCAAAAGCAGAAGATAGGCGGAGAGCTACTGTACAATTGGGACGGGTATAGACTGGTATGTAAAGGTGGGGGGTGATGGGTGGATGGGGTGGGGTTGCTGGGAAATAAAGGGTGGGACGGGTTGGGGTAAGGCAGCTGAGGCAACATCCCACGTTTGGCGGCATGCGGCAGCAAAACAGGCAAGTCGAGGGGCGGGTTGCAGGGAAAACGTGTGCAGGTCTGTGGGTGTCGGGCCAAACAGGTCAGCAAAACGGGTGCGAAGAGGCGAGTAGAGGGGGCAGTGAAAACCATGTGTGCTACTGTCTCCGTGCCACCGCCACCGCCACTCGCCGTGCACAGCGGGTAGGCATCAAGGCAGGCACAGCGGGTAGGCATCAAGGCAGGCTGGGCCTCTTCATTTGTGCCAAGCAGGCTTTCCTGTGCCTGTGCATCTACGCGCAGGTCTCGCTGCAAGGTCACTCGACTAATCGACTCGACTTGACTTCAGGCCTTTGAGCGCTCGCCTGAACATGTATGCTCGCAATCTCGACCTTCGCGGTGCAGGCTACCAGCCGGTGAGCAAGATAGGTTTGCACCCGCGCGCTGCGGGCAGAGCCAAACGGGTGCAGAAACCCCCAGCTCTTGAACTGGACGCCGGCGAGCTGCAGCGGGAGAATGAGGCCTTGATGGCGCGGGTCAAGGCCCTGGAGACGCGTCTAAAGAAGCAGAAGGGCCAGGCGGCCCCCCCGCCGCGCCGGTCCGCGCTGTCGGCGCCTCCGCCATACACCGACGCGGAGCTGCAGATGCGGTGGATTCTGCGCCGGGTAAGGCGATGGCGCATGGTCTCCTCCTTGTGAGGCAAATGGGAGGGCGCCAGGGCACGCTATGCGGTGCATGCACGCTGCTTTGCCGGCCCCCGAAGCTGCCGCCCCATCCTCTGACCGCCGCCCCACCCCGCCTTGCCTTGCAGAGCACCCCCGGGCAGCCGATGCCCTTCTACTTCCGCCTCGTGTTCACCTGGCCGGGCAAGGCGATCACGGCCGGCGTGTTCCTGTCCGCCGCAGCCCTCATGGCATCTAGCGGCTCCACCTTCTTCTTGCCTCTGATGATCGGCGTGCTGGTCCTCTGCTGGTGAGTGTGCATTGGCGGGTCTGCTCTGGTGGCCGGGTTGCTGCTGCTGTTTTTGCAAATCAAAAGGATTTGGCATGCGCAGGCAGCTCGAGTGCTATACTTCTACGCCGTCGGTGTCCCTGTTTCCTTCCCCTCATCCTTGGCCGCGCACTCGCACCCTGGCCTGCAGCTGAATTCCCTGGCCCTTGACCGCTCCTGCGGCATGATCACACAGGCGAGCATCGCACATGCTGGCGGCTGCGGTCGCAGATGGGCGGGACTTGGGGAAGGGCTGGCTGTGGCAGCGGGCAACGAGCAAAGCATGCTGCGGCCGGCAGCCGCCAGCAGCTGGGGGGGACGTGGCAGCTTGCCCAGCTCCAGCTGGCTATGCCTGTCTGAGGTGCACACTGTTGCTCTGTGCTCGCCTGCTCCCCACCTGGGCGCTTCCCATGCCCACCCCGCCCTGCTCTCTCTCTCCTGCAGGTTTCTGGGCCGCCCTCACCACCACCTTCCACCGCCGCGTCCACCTGCCCATCTACAAGAGCGCCCCCGCCGCCTCCTCCTCCTCTTCTGGCCCTTCCTGCTGCTGACCAGCTGCCAGTTCCGCCAGCAGTTTGTGGCAGCGCTGTGCGGGCGGCGCGCGCCACCGGCATCGAAGCAGCAGCCAGACGGGCGTGCAGATGGGGAGCAGTTTGGGCCCAGCATACAGGCCGGCAAGCAGGCGTGATTGCCTAGTGCCGACCAGCCACCACCGAGTAGCGAGCATCCCTTCCCCCCCGTCTGCCCCCTTCCTCCGAAGCTGTGCCACCCCTCCTGCTTGCCACCTACTGCATACACCTTTCATGCTCCCGCTGTGCCACCACCCTTGCATGTGTACCATAGCGCCACCCCTGGCGACGCCTACCCCACTGCACTGCTGTTGTAACCCTCGCGTTGTACTGGCGCATGGCAGGACAGACAGGAGAACGTTTATGAGAGGGCCTGGCTCCCGCACTTTCAGCGGGCAAGCAGGGGCTACAATGGCACGGTTAGCACCCAGGCTGCCTAGTCACAGAAATTGCTGCCTAGTCACAGAAAAGCTTGGCAAGGTTCCAAGGAATCTGCCGCCGCTCCGGCAGCTGTCTGTAGAAGCTGCCCTTGCAGTATACATGTACGCGTGCAGCGGGGTCATATGTGGGTTGAATTTGCAGGAGTCACTCATAGGATGCCCGAGGAAGACTCATTCGTTTATGTGCACAAAAACACGAGCTGAGGATGCGCCGACCGGGCGGGGGGCCAGGCTAAAGGAGACGGAAGCATCTGGTATTATTTAATCCTCACATGCGTGGAGAGGTGAGGGGGTGGGAGGGAACTTTGCGCCCAGAGGGGCAGGCCAGACGGCAGCTTGCTGCCCCGTCGTGCGCTCTGCTGGCTGGCGGCAGCCCAGCGGCAGCCCCGCGTTCACCGGAGCACACCGCATCTCTTACTTGCTCCGGGCTGCTAGCCTGCCTGGCCAAGGGTAGATGCAGCGCTGGCGCCACACCGCTGGCGCTGCATCACAGTTCAGCGGCCGGCTGGCAGGCAACCTGGCAGCGGCCCCGCGCCGTGCCCCAGCCTAGTTGTCCTCCGGCTGCACATCTTGGAACAGCTCGTCAACTGCCATGCACAGCGCTGTGAGGAACGCCAGGTCAGCGCCGGGCTGCGCCTCGATGAAGTATGTGTCGCTCTCGCTGACGGCGGCCTGCAGGGGAAGAGGAGGGGCCAGGCGGGGGAGGCAGGGAGTGTAAGAGACGGTGAGGGAAAGCAACTGGGAGGAGGCAGCAGGGAGGAGAGGCGGCTGGGAAGAGTGCCGGTGCGTGAGCAGGCGGCGAGGGGCCCGTGCGTTTGGGATG
The DNA here is from genome assembly GCA_002896455.3 of Chlorella sp. ArM0029B. Classification (NCBI taxonomy): domain Eukaryota; kingdom Viridiplantae; phylum Chlorophyta; class Trebouxiophyceae; order Chlorellales; family Chlorellaceae; genus Chlorella; species Chlorella sp. ArM0029B. Next base: position 63,589 of record JTEE01000205.1, on the reverse strand, counting down.
CAGCTGGCTGAGCAGACGGGGCGGGTGTGCCGAGGCTGGGCGGGCAGCTGCCCCATGCCCCTGCCGCACTGCATCCCTGTCCGCCCCCCTGCCACTTGCCTTGACAAAGGCTGCCATGCCGCTGAAGCGGCCCTCCTTGCAGATCTGTCAAGAGGGAGGGGAGGCAGGCCTGGGGAGGTCTCAGGCTGGGAAGCATGTGCAGCATGCACAGCAGGGGGCTGGCAGGCAGACGAGGGCAGCAGCGTATGCAGGGGGGGGGGGGGCTGGCAGGTAGAGGAGGCCAGATCGGCAGGTCAGATCGGCAGGTAGAGGAGGACAGATCGGCAGCAGGAAGAAGGGGCTGGGGCAGCAGGTGCCAGATGCCGGGGCGTGCTGCGGCTTGCGCCGGGCTCAACTGGCAACCTGCCCACCCCAGGCGACCACGGGACACCATGCAAACCACGTGACAGCGCAGAAGCTGGGCAGACGGGCCAAACAAGGAGGTTGGGCAGGCAGCAAGGCTGCAATGAGGTGCGCACCCTTGCGATGACCGTCTCGCGGCCGCCCCGCACATCCACCACGTCGAACTTCTTGGCCAGGATGTTGCCTGCAGGGGGAAAAGGAGCAATGTAAGGAAAGAAAGTGGATGTGTGTCTTTCCCTTGTGGTTCCAAAGTGATTCCCAGCACTGCACCGGTCCTGGCCAGAAGGCTGTGGCGGGGGCGGGGTGGGGAGTCAGGGGGGACCGAGGCTGGGTGTGACATGGGCCGGGCTTGGGGTCGCGTCGCACCTATGGCGCGGCCCCCCCCGACACTGCTGGCGCCGTTGGTGCGGAGTCCCAGGCAATATAATGTGCCATATATACTATGTGCCATATGCACAACAATAGCAGTTGAACCCACCCTTGACCTCGAAGTCTGCATGCCTGTCTCCGTCCTCCCCCGCCAGGAACACGTTGATGGAGGGCTTGACAGCCAGCATCTTCTTCCTGCGGGCAAGCAATGTGATGGGTCGGGGGTGGGTCGGGGGTGATATAGGGGCAGGCAGCAGAACAGCAGGGTCCTGACCGCTCAGTACCATCTTCCATGAATGGGAGGGTGCGTGTCAGGCAGGCAAACGTGGCTTGGGGTGAGGCAGGGCAGCGCGAAGTGCAGCAGGGTGCTGCACAAGTGTGCACCCCCCGCCCTGTCCTGCCCTCCCTCCCTCCGTCTTGCTCGCTGCGCCACTCAGCGCTGGTCTACAAGCACATCACTGCAGTGCCAACCACACCTGCTATTTACTGTTCGTCTACCCACACACCCTCCACTCACTGGATGGTGGCCTACACGCACACTATTGCACCGCCACCTCACCAGGTCCTGCTATCTCCTGTTCCTCAACCACACACACCCTTCCACTCACTTGATTGTGGCTGCGCCTGTTCCTTGGTGGTGCGACCTGCCTCCGTGATACACCCTCGCTACTTGTTTCCGCTAAACCTTGAGCCCCACACACCCTGCACTCACTTGATGGTGGCCACCACCTGGTCTGACTCGTCCCTCTCGAACTGCTGCCACACGCTCCGGCTCTCTTCTGGTCTGTGAATCTTACACACTCCACTCAAATGATGATGCTGACAGAGCAGCAGACCACCTTTCACTCACTTGATGGTGGCTGCGCCTGGTCAGAGCTGCCCCCATTTCACACCCTCCCTTTCTCTTGCTCGAGCCCCACACACCCTGCACTCACTTGATTGTTGCCACCACCTGGTCTGAGTCGTCACCCTTGAACAGCTGCCACACGGGCTTCATGGCCAGAAGCTTGCGCTGCAGCCCGCAGGCCGCCTGCCCCTGGCTGTCGTCGATGATGCGCTTGTCTTTGAGGGACACCAGCTTGGGGCTCAGCCTGCAGGGAGGGCGGGTGGTGGTCGAGGAAAGGATGCATGTGGGAGGAGGCAGGGGGGCGAGTGGTCAAGGCGGGGAGCAGGGGGTGTCAAGGAGGGCTGCTTTGTCTTTGAGAAACACCAGCTTGGGGCTCAGCCTGCCTGGGGGGAGGGCGCGTTTCGGGAGGGAGGGAGAGGGGTCAGGCCGGGGAGCAGGAATGGTGAGGAGGGGAGATATGCGTGTGTGTGTGTGTGGAGATGCGCTTGTCTTGGAGGGACACCAGCTTGGGGCTCCGCCTGCAGGGAGGGCGGGGTTGGGGAGGGAGGGAAAGGTGTCGGGCCGGGGAGCAGGGGGGCCTAAGGGTGGGAAGGAGGGAGGGTTTTGTTTGATTTATGTGTGTGGATCAGCTTGAGGCTCAGCCA
>JTEE01000205.1:27287-40251 GCA_002896455.3 Chlorella sp. ArM0029B | reverse complement strand
GCACCGGCGGCGGCGGCGGCGCGTTGGCTGCCGCCGTCAGCTCTGGCCGGGCAGTGTGCCGCGGCTTCAAGTCCTGCAACTTGATTGCCCGAGCACGTGCCTGCCGAGCTTCCCGCATGTCCACCTCGCTCATGTCTGATGCAGCGGCAGCCTGGTTTAGCTCCTCTGGTGACCGTCCCACCGGCATTTCACGTGCCAGGGGCGGCAGCTCGTCCCGTTCTGGCGCTGCTGACATGGCGCCGCCGCCAAAGCCGCCTGCCGCCGCCGCTGCTGCCGCCTCCTCTTGCGCCTCCTGCTCGGCATAGAACTGTGCCTCCTCAGCTTCTTCCTCTGCCGCCTGCCGTTCAGGGTCCGCCAAGAGGCCCATGAGCGACAGCACAGCAGCCACGCTCTCCACCAGAGGTGCTAGCAGCAGTGCCCCCGCACGCTGCGCAACACTTGCATCCGGGCCGGCCGCCGAAGGGCCCAGCCGGCGGCGCGTCAGGTAGCGCCTGCAGGGGGCGCAAGCAGGGCATGGCAAGCAGGGGGCAGGGGGCACGTGTCAGAGATGCATGTGTAGAGCAGGCAGCTGCGCGGTGGGTATGCCAGGTGGGGGCACTCAAAAGAGCCGTGCCCGATGTGGCACTCACGGGCTTTGGTGACTCACAAATGGACCGAGGAGTGAGCGGGCCACCCAGGTGTGGCAGGTCAATCATCCCTTCACCCGGTGCAATCGCATTGACTGGCCCGCTGGCGCCAGCCCCTGTGGCCCCTTCTCTACAAGAAGGAGGTCACGTGCCATGCACCCACCTCCCTGCATAGAAGCAAGCGTGCCCCTCACTGACACAGCAGACACCCCCGGTAACGAAACAAGCATGCCCCCAAGACTGCCCACTACAAAACGCCTCGCTGCAGAGACACAAGCGTGCCCCCACTCACACAACACAGAACGCCGCACAACACAACACAACACACAGACCACCACACAAACGCTCCCACCCTGCTCATCCCGCTTTCTTGCTCTCAAACCACCAACACCACCCCCACACAGGCCCCTTGGTGCAAAGACACAAGCTCACCCCACTTTCTCGCTCTCAAACCAGCCCTCTAGGGAGAAGGGCGCGCCCTGGGTGCCCCGGAACGACCCCAGCGCCACGTCAGCCACCCAGCGCTGCACCAGCACGCACAGGCCGGGCAGCAGGTCCTCCGGATCGGGAGAGTTGGCCTGCAGGCAAAAAATATTTACTTGTTTAAAGTATTCCGTTATATATATATAAAAAAAACAGCACAGCGAGTGAATCAACGACCGTGCAGCTGGGGCAGGTACTCCGGATCGGGGAGCTGGCCTGCAGGCAAAGGAGGCCCGTCAGAGAACAACAGCGAGTGATTCAGCAGCCGTATTCAGCTGGAGGGCAGGGCAGCGGTCAAGGGGAGTTGGCCTGCAAGCGCAAAGGAGGCAGATGAGTGAGTCAATTAGGGAGGACAGAGCAGCGGTCAAGGGGCTGGGCAGGGGCGGATGTGGGCAAGGTAAACATCCATCTCTGGAAGACAAGTGGATTTTCACGAGGGGATTTTCGCCACCCTCCTTTCCCCCGCGACTGCTCCCTCCCCCCGCCCTGCCTCCCCCTGGCTTTGTGGCCAGCCGTAAGGGTGGATATCCCACCCTAAGACCACAGTGAACCAGCCCACCTTGATGAAGGCCAGCAGGGAGCGCTCGCACTTGACGCTGTCCGGGCTGCCGGGCAGCAGGCCCATGGCATCGGCCGCAGACTGCGTCTCCCCCAGCAGCAGCTCGCACACGGCATACGCCACCTGCGGGGGCAGGGTCAAGGCTTGGGCTGTTCAGGGATGCGTTCTTATGTGCTGCAGCTTGAAGTGCTGCATTTCATATGATATGTATTGTCAGCGTACGCCACCTGCAGGGGCAGGGTGTAGACCTGTTGGGTACACCTTTAGACGGGGAGGTTCCGATGCTCCCTCTGCTCAGGGGCATCCTGGATGGCGTCGGAGGTGCAACATTCAACAAACATTTTCCATCTGGCAAGTACCAAAGCAGCAGGGACACCCCTGTGCCTCTGTTCTGTTGCTCAGCAGCAAACCGGTGACACCCCCCATGCCCCGGTCCTATTGCTTCGGCAGCAGCCCACCTGCCGGCGGTGGCGCTCGTCAATCGCGCGGCGCTCTGCCAGCTGGCGCACGCCAGAGTCGCTGGCCTGCAGAGAGTGTAGAAAAGCCGGGGCTGGGTAACAACAAGTGGGGCGAGAAACAAAAGTGCAAGGCAGTGACCCAGGGCCGCCAGCAAACAAACACGCACGCTTCTTCCGCCGCGTGTGCTGCCGCCACAGGTGAGACGCTGCCGGGCAAGTTGTTACCCTCACACCCTCATTCCCTCAACGCCGACCGTCCCACCCTGCCATCCCTGCCCTTCACCGCCCTGCACCCTGCTCCCACCTGGCCGTGTGCACCGGGCGGCACCGAGGCCGCCGCTGCCGCCAGCACCTCCAGGGCTCGCTCTAGCAGCTCTGGCTCGCCCCTGCTGGCGGCCTCGGCAATGTGTGCCACCGCCACGTCATACAGCTCTGATGACAGCTCAGCGTACCGCCTGCCGGCAGCTGCGTACATCTCCATCTGCAGTGTGTCCGGGGGGGGGTGCACAAGGGGAGTGCGCGGGGATTCACTTATAGAATGGCAAGAGGGGACATGTGGGCGGCACACTTGACGGCGGGGAAGCGGCGCATCCCGGCCCGTGAGCAGTGCCGACGCTGTATGCATGCGCAAACCGGCGTGCACCCGCCTGCTGTAGAAGCCCAGCGGGCACCGCTGCCAGCAAGCGCGCACCTGCTCTGCGGCGGTCAGGTTCTGGGCCAGAGACTCCAGGAATTGCTGCTTGGGCATGCCCTTGCTGGACCCCGAGCCGTCGGTCAGCACATTGACCGCAATCTGCACAGGGCGAGGCAGGGCAGGGCAGGGCAGCAGAAGGGAGAGGCAGTGGGCGCTGGTACAGGATGGTACAGACACCAGCGGAGGGCTGAAAGGATGCAGAGTGCAGAGTGGGCAGCTGGGTGGTGGGCTGCGGAGTGGGCTGCGGCAAAGCGTCCCGCACAAGCAGCGCTTGTGTGGTACCAGCTCCAAATCGATGCTGCTCGTCCCACGAGGTGTGCAACCCACAAACAGCCCGCCGCTGTGTGTGCACACAAATTGCTGCGGGGTCTGCATCTGGGCAACACGGTGCCAGCCGTGCCACTCAACCCACCCGCCCCCCCCCTCCCAACCTCCACCTCCCTGCAAGCCAGCCGTCCCTGCTGGCGCCACCCACCTTGAGCCCCCTCTCCCGCTCTTGAAAGTGCTCCACCGGCAGCGCCACCAGCTGGCACGCCAGCGCGGGCTGCAGCTCCCCAAGCGCCTCTGCCACCTCAGCTTGCAGGCTGGGGGCGGCCTTGTGCCGGCTGAGCAGATCAGAAGCCACCTCCAGCATCAGGGCTGCATTGGCCGCATCCCCCTGCTTCTTCATGAGCTCTTCTGCCACACGCAGGTGGGCCAGGGCGGTGGAGAGTGCCACGTCGTGGGCCCGCGGGTCGCGGCGGTGGGTGGCGAGCCACTCCTCCCCCGCTGCCACAACAGTCTGTGCCTCCCCAGCTTCCAGGAGCAGCGTCAGCACGCCTGCGGGGAGGTGTGGGCGGGGGCAGGGAGAGGTGGGTGGGGTGCGCGGGCATTGTGAAGAAGTTTGTTTCTTGGGGCTGGGTGATGCGCCGCGCCTGCCACTGTCTGCCTTTTAACCAAAGTGGCAGAAGGGTTTTGGGGCTTGGCACACGTGCCTACACGACAGCCAAGAGCTGGTGCGCCGGGCGATGACGGGGCCCATGACATGACGCTACGAGGCAAGCAGAGCAACGAGAGGCATGTGGGCACGCAGTGCTGCAGGCGACATGGACGTAAACCCGGCTGCCACTTCGGTTTGAATAGAATGATACGCCCAACCTGACATATTGCAAATGACAGCAGCTAGAGCAGAGCACCCACCGGGGACAAATTCGTCGGGCACTTCCTCTGTGATGTTTCCCTGCAGCAGGGCGTCGTCGTATGCACGGCGCGACTGCAGGCAGGGGAGAGGGAGGGAGGAGGAGGCACAGAGAGCAGCACGGTAAGAGGCACACGCAGCCCACACCACCAGCCCAGGGCTGCACTGCGCGTCGTCAAGCATCAAACTGACAGCTCGGCATGCGTTGCAAGCAAGCGCAGCACACACACACACACACACACACACACACACACACACACACACACACACAGGTGCCCATGCTGTGCCCGTGCTGTGCTCAGTTGGGATGCATGCCTGCATGCACGTGCACAAGCACATCGCTTCTTTGGTTGGATTGGTTTTGAGACGCACAACAGCTGCCGTCCAGCTGTCCAGCACCCACCCGCGTCTCCAGCAACGTCTCCACCACCCGCTTCAGAAGAGAGCCGCGCGCCAGCAGGCACTGCTGGCTGTACCCGTGGCTGGGAGGGGTGGACAGCGCCCTGCGGATGACGCGGCAAAAAAACACGAATGAATGGAATGAATGACGAGCAGGGCAAGAAGCAGGGCAGGCGGGTGGTGCATCGGGGCAGGCAGGGCAGGCAGGCAGCTCGCAACAGGGGTGGGACGGGCGATAGGATTGCGGAGCGAAGAGGCGAGGCCGGGCAAGTTAACGGCAGACAGCGCAGCGCCAGGGCAGGCAGAGGCGGCCAGTGAAGCAGTGGGTGGAGAGGGCAGCGCCGCACTTTTCCAGGGCGCGTGCCAGCGTGTCGCGGCTGCATACGCCGCTGACGCCCAGCAGCTTGTAATAGTCCAGGGGCAGCGCCATGGTGCCTCCCTCACGCAGCAGGGGTTCGGAGGAAGCGCGCTCAGCGCCCGCAGCCCTGCGGCCACCGCCGCCGTGCGGCCCGGCACCCTGCAGGCAGTGTCGGGCGGCCGTGAGTGGGCGGCGGTGAGTGGGCGGCGGTGGGTGGCGTCGGCTGCTGGCGCATCGCGATACCAGGTACGGCCGACACATCGTCCATGCTCGGTCGGGGCTCGGGCGTGCTCGAGCCCAGGCTCGTTCCCTGCCAGCCAGCCTCACCTGTGTGTGCTTGGCCCCACGGCGGCTCCGTCGCGCCTGCCGCAGCTGCAGCGACCCCAATGCACCCTGCCCAGGCAGGGGCAGCAGCCCCGAGGGGCCAACAGCCCTCTGCGAGACAGTGAGCATGATCAACCCTGCACGTTTGGGCAGGAGCCCTTTTGTTGGATAGGCAATCCCAGGAGAGCGCAGCTTGTGGGTGCAGCTCGATGTCAATGAATCGGGGGAGCGGGAGTGGGTGCGTGAGCGTGAGCAACGCCTGCTGTGCCCTGCTGCCATTCAAATGGCAGCACGCCCTTTGATCGGCCTCGGAGGCCATCCCTGGCTACAATCCGCCGTTTGTGAGGTGCAATTTAAACAGCGGGCAACGCTGAGGCAACTGAAGCCCTATCTTTCGATGGCATGACGCCCGCACGCACATCCCCAAGACGCAAGCAAGGTAAGTACTCTTTATCCTGTACGCGGTCATTTAAATCGGCGGCTTCCCGCTCATGCGGCCCTTGCCGCCCTCTGGCTCACTCGCTTTCCTTTGCTGTCGGCTTGCAGCCTCTATCGAGGTATTCATGACGACCGAAGCGCTGGCTAGCGGGTCGGCCGGGCAGGGCAGCAAGGGGAAGGGCGGCAAGGGCCCTGCAGGCCAGCTGCTGCCGCCGCCGGCGCCCGATGCGGAGGAGGTGCTGGGCTGCGCGGTGCTGAAAGACTTTATCGCCAATACGAAGACTGGAGAGATCCGCCCTTTCAAGGGCGTGGTCAAGGGCCTTGACGACTGCGGGTGAGCAGGGTGCGCCACACGCTCGGGTGCGGGCAGCTGTCGTGCCGGCGTGTTGCATTTTGTGCATGCAGTCTGTCGCTGTGTTTGATTTTGAAATGAGGGCGGCGGTGGTCAAGGGCCTTGACGACTGCGGGTGAGCAGGGTGCGCCACACGCTCGGGTGCGGGCAGACATGCTCGGTGTTGATTTTGAAATGAGGGCGGCGGCGCTGACACCAAAACTCTATTGGGTGTGCCTTTTCCTGCAGCTACTTTGTCCTTTATGAGGATGGGGACAACGAGCACATGGCCTGGAAAGCCCTGTGGCCGCTCATGCAGCGTGCCGAGGCAGCGGGGCTGCCCAAACAGCACACAGGCAGCAAGCCGGCAGCGGGTGCCAAGGGCAAGGGTGCGCAGCGCTCTCAGCAGGTGGCGCCTGCGGCAGCGGCCAGCCAGCAGGATGAGCTGCCAGCCAAGAAGCGTGGCCGGGAACCCAAGCAGCAGCAGCAGCAGCAGCAGCAGGAGCAGGAGGAGCAGCCGGCGGCAAGCCAGAACGACGCATCACCAGACAAGAAGCGGGGCAGGCCGCCCATGCAGCAGCAGGCAGCGGCAGCAGCAGCGGCTGCTGTAGCCGCGGCAGATGAGGCCCCGCCTGCAGCTGTTAAGAAGGCCGGCAAAGCAGCCAAAGCGGCTACAGAGGAGGCAACGGGCGCGCAGCAGCGGGCTGACGGGGGCAGCACGGCGGCAGGCCAGAAGCGCAAGAACACAGGATCTGCGGCAGCAGCAGCAGCATCAGCATCAGCGGGCGAAGGCAGCAGCCGCGAGCAGGGCCCCGGAGGCAAGCCTGGGAAGAAGCAGAAGGCGGCGGGCGGCTCGGCCATTGCTGGTGGCGGCGGCGAGGCTGGCGGCAGCAAGCCTGCCAGGAAGCCGCGTGTGCCTGCGGGACCGCCTGTGAACGTGCCCCTGCCAAAGCTGGGAGAGAAGCACGTGTACGCGTACCCCCAAGGTGTACCCAGCGTTCTAGTTGTGGCAGGGAGCGTCTGGGGCAGAGGCGGGGATCCATTGGGTCTGTGCGGGAGACGGAAAGGCAGCAATCCCATGCATACGCCGCGCAGAAATTGGGCTGCCCCATTGGCCCTGCCAAGCTCTCCACTTGTATAACCCACGCCACCCTAGCACACCCGGCCGCACGCCCCTCCTTTCCCCTCCGCTTGCGCCCTCTGCAGGCCAGGAGCCGTGGCGCGGCCAGGAGGGCTTCAGCTGGCCAATCCACGATGAGTTGGACTTGAGTGCCGAGGCGGTGAACAAGGTCAAGGCGGTACAGCGGCGGTACAACAAGGAATTCATCAAGGTGGGTGTGCTGGATGCTTGTACCTCTTGGTCGGTACATCGTTTGTCTGCTGTGCTTGTTCCTCATAATTGTTTGATGGCGCCATGTCTTCTCTCTCCTTCTTGAAAGTGCCATGGAGTGCTGATGGGTGGTTGGCTGAGGGGCAGGCTGGTGTGCTCGCCGTGCTCTTCTGGCTGGCGGGCTGGCGGGCTGGTCTGAGGTCCACGAGCGTGCCATCTGGCGGGCGTCTGCCCCGCCGGCCCTGACTGCCGGCTGGGGTGGATTGTGAATTGGTGAATTGAGCAATGCAATACGCAATACGACGAGGCAATGCGACACGATCGGAGATGCAATCTGACCCCGCAATGCATTCTGATGGCGCAACGCAATCATATGATTGGGTTGATGCATGCATGTTTGCTGTGCAGGCCGAGGTGGAGGAGAAGGAGCGGACAGAGCGCGAGGTGGCAGACCAGAAGGCCCGAGGCGTGCACGGCACCGTCAAGCGGCCCTCTGCTCGCCCTGACAGGTGCCCAGGGGCTTGCTGGACGGGCAGAGGTCCCAGACACTCGGCTGATTGGGGGAAACCCGCGTGACTGCGTGCCTGCCCCGCCAGCCAGCCTGCCGCCTGCCCAACCTGCCTGCCCCGCCTGCTAGCCTGCCGCCTGCCCAACCTGCCTGCCCCTCCTGTCTGCCTGCCGCCTGCCCACCTGCCTGCGTGCCGTGCCGTCATTCCATTACATGCCCTGCCTGCAGGGTGTCTGAGTCCCGGCTGAAGAAGTCAGGGCAGACGCTGGGTGGTGCCAAGGCCAAAGTGGCGGGTCACTACCCCGGCTGGAACATCGGCAGCAGGTAGGGGGGCCACAGCGCATCTGCGGCACACTTTTTGTTTTGCTGCTGCAGGGCTGAAGTGAGTGAATGCGTGAGGGCGCAGCGCATGGCTGATCCTGGTGGGGGAGGCGGTGCCGGCACTGATCTGTGGGCTTGCCGTCCTCCACCCCCCGTGCCATCCTTGCCACTTGCCCTCTCCTTTCTTCCTATTCAACCCTCCCGCAGGGCCTACTCACGCTCCGAGCTCACCTGCATCGGCTTCCACCTCCCGCCCGTGGCCGGCATTGATTACGTGGCAAAGGGGGCGGCAGGCACAGACTGTCCCGCGGTGAGTTGTCCGAGTGCCCAGGGAGGCCTGGGTTAACGGGAGATGCGGCCGCAGACGTCACGTCGGGGGTGGTGCAGAGCGGGGCACAGGTGGGCGTCCAACCTCTTTACAAGATGGTCTTCCCTGCCTTTCACCCTCCCTCCCCCCCTCCATCCCTCCCTCATTCATCCCATCAGTTTGCCACCAGCGTGATGGTCAGCGGGTGGTACCAAGACGACAAGGATGACGGGGCGGAGATGTGGTACACAGGTGGGTGGGCTGCACAGCCTGGCAGGCCATGCTTGTGCCAGCACTCATGATCGCTAAAAGTCGTAAAGAGGCGATACACGTGTGCCCGCACTGGTGTGGTGTTGGCAGCGGCTGCCTGCTACTACCAGATCACTGCGCTCAGCGGCTCTTTTGCCCTCCCCTGTTCCACCGTCCATGCGGAAGGGCGAAGGCGGCCTACGAGATGCCCAACAACTGATCCTCCCCCGTGCCCATCCCTCTTGTGTTTATTGTACCTCTGCAGGCGAGGGCGGCAACGACCTGCTGCACGGCCGTACTGAAATGCATCTCTTGTATGCACACGGTTTCTCGCTGCCTCTCGTGGTGTCTTCTCACTGCCTGCAGGCGAGGGTGGCAACGACCTGCTGCATGGCCGCAACCAGGTGAAGGATCAAGAACTGAAGCGGGGCAACCTGGCGCTGGTGGGAAACATACAGGTGCGCCTGGTTCAGAGCGGGGCATGGGAGGGTGAGGGTGGTACGTTTGGGTCGTGGGCAACTTTCGGTTGCGTGGTTAACACAGCAGCTGTCAAGGCGGTGCACAGGCCTGGGAGTAGTGTGGGAACTCAAGGTGAAGGACCAGGAACTCAAGCGGGGCAATTTGGCGCTGGTGGGAAACATACAGGTGTGCCTGGGGTCACAAATACGTATGAATGTTGCCATGCCAGGCAGCGCTTGTGCCATGCCAGGCGATGCAAACACTGTCGGGTCGCTTGTTGAACAGCCAGTTTACGGGCCCATCACTCTGATTGCCACTGGGGCGAGAGAGAGAACCGAGCAAGGGAACGTGAGGCTCGCAAGGGTGTGGGACCGACAGTAACAGCCTGTGCGTGTTGCCTGCCTGCCTCCCACCCAGCAAGCCTGCCCTGCGTGCGTTTGCTCCCCCCGCTTATCAGCACCGCTGCCGCACTGCAGTGGTACTACTGTGCGCAATGCAGGCCCGACGTGTGTGCTTGTGCTGTTCCCCCACCCCGCCTCTTCCCTGCCCCCAGCTGGGCATTCCGGTGCGGGTGACGCGCAAGCAGAGGGACAAGCACGGGCACTTTGGGGTGGCATACCTCAATGACGGGCTGGTGAGGCGGGCGCTCCGATTGATGGGGCGGGGGGGGCATTGCAAGGCATCCCACGTGCAGTGCATTGCCTTCTTGTACTAGGTTGTGTTGCCGGAACAACGGGCTGGAGGGGCGGGCGCTCAGGAGAGGTTGATGTAGAAAGAGGTGCTGTTCATGGGTTCACGTGAAATGTAAGGTCAGGTTGTGTGCAACAAGGGGCAGCAGTATCGCCGTACGTTCTGTAGGACAGCTGCTGGCCACAGTCTTGCCCCAATGATGACGTTTTTTTGGGCGGCCACTTGTATTGAGATTGGCAACACATGTAATCGGCCATCTGTAGCTTGCTCTGCCAGGTGACCCCACGCTGTGCATGCTGTGCATGCAGGGCCCGGCCGGGGGCCTGCATGTCCCACCCCTCCCCGTCACCCCCCGCCTGTTCCGTCCCGCCACTGTGCCTCCCTGCCTTCCTGTGCCTGTCCCCCTGCAGTACGACGTGGCATCGTACCGCTACCAGAAGGGGGAAGAGGGCAAGAAGGTGTACCAGTTCCTGCTGCGTCGCCGCCCGGGTCAGGGCCCGCTGCTCTCCCAGGTGTGCCTGGGGGTTCATGGTGTTGATTATTTAATTAAAGGATGACATTCTGTTGTATTTGGTTGCTGTTGACGTTGTTTGTTGTTTGTTGATGGTTGGGAGGCAGCGGGGCAGATTTGCCGAGGTTGCAGCAGGTCCGGCACCAGCATGTTCAAGGTGCGGGTGAGGTTGCGGCTGCTGACTGTGCTCATTCACCCAAGGAGGTGCGCTGCTGCCGCCCGGAGTGCAAGGCCAAGGGCAGAGATGCAAGGGAAGAGAGGATGCAGGGTTAGGGGAGGTGTGCTTCATGCACCGCTGCCGCATGTGCGCAGCGTGCGCCTTGAAGCTCCTGCCTCTTCCAACCCCGGGCTGTATACCCGCCTCGGGCCCTCCACCCTAGCGCACACGTCTCCCCGCTCGCTTCCCATTTCTCCTTGGATCGATCCCTACCCCAACCCCCGCCCCAACCCCCTTGCCTGCCGCAGCGCGTGGTGTGGGGCGGCATCTCTGCTGCGCGCGAGGTTGTTCCCAAGACTCGGCAGGGTGTGGTGGATTTGGACATCACACGGGGGCAGGAGGAGGTCCCCATCCCCGCAATCGATGACACCTGGCTGGCTCAAGAGCACTGTGACTCACAGCCGCACGGAGACATCCCCTGCTGCACGGGTGAGATGGCAGGGAGGGGGGGAGGGAGGTGATGGGGGTGCAGGGACGGTTGAGTGAGGGACGGGACTGTGGCTGGTGAGCAGGGCGACAGCTGCGCAAGAAGCACCTCTCTTCTCCTGGCTTGGTGCAGGTGTCCCCTTGATCAGCTTCTTGTACTCACACCAAATTGTTGTGCAATCCACCCATCATTTGCTGCAGCACTGGAGCAAGTGGTGGATGAGGCGCAGCTTGTGGGCAAGGTGTTTCGTGGAGTCAACCAGAAGCGAGTGTGAGTGCAGCTGGCCTGCTGCCTGCCTGCCGCCTGGCCTGCCGCCTGCCTGCTGGTTGGCAGCACGAACTGAGGGCCAGCAGAGCCGGACTATCCTCGAGTTTCCATGAGGGTGGCGTCTTTGGACACCGATTGGGTGTTGGGCCAGGCACTTTGGACACCGATTGGGTGTTGGGCCAGGCACTTTGAAACGGTTATGTGTTGGGCCAGGCACTTTGAAACGGTTATGTGTTGGGCCAGGCACTTTGAAACGGTTATGTGTTGGGCCAGGCACTTTGAAGCGGTTATGTGTTGGGCCAGGCACTTTGAAACGGTTATGTGTTGGGCCAGGCACTTTGAAACGGTTATGTGTTGGGCCAGGCAGCATGGCGTCCGCTGCTTGACAGACCCAGTCATGCCCCCCTCCCATGGCCATCTCATATGGCAGTTGATTGCCTGTGCTCGTGCCCAGCCATGCGTGTTCAGTGTGCAGCTCTCTCTATACCGCACCGCCCCACTACCCTGCGCTGCCATTCGGCGTCTCGTTTGGCCGACCGGCTTTTCCCCATGCCCATTACTATGTTTAGGCAGCACGTCACGCTGTCCTTCCCCTTCCCGCCATCGTCCGTCTTCTTGTTTGTGTGCAGGGTTTGTGCTCAGGTTTGTGCGCAGGGTCGCATCCCAAAGCGCAGCACTGCACCCCCCCCCACAGCACCTGACCACTCGTCTAGGTGCTCCTCTTCCTCTTTCTGTTACACCGCTAAACGTCTCAACAGAGATGACTGTTCCCGGCGCAGCACACAACCGGGAATGAATAAGAGCTGCTGCAAGTCAAGCAAATGCCTCCCCGGTCTGTCTGCACTTGCAGGGAGGAGCTGCGTACGGCAGGGTACGAGCCCAGCGTGCAGTACATCTCGCAGTACGAGTACGTGGGGCGCGCTGCGGGCGCTGAGGAGCGCATGCAGAAGGCGGTACTGCCAGCGGTGCACGCGGACAACCCGCATGCCTATGTGGCCGAGCTCAACCATGTGAGAAGGGTTTAGGGTTTAGGGTCTAGGTTTTCCGTTTAACCCCAATGTGGCTGAACTCAACCATGTGAGAAGACTTCTTCATGTGCTGTGCTCCTGGGGTGCGATGGGTTGCCTGTGCACATGTAGGGCGTTGAAGGCACAGCAGTAGGCTGCACTTAGCCCAGCACTCTGCCTGCCCACTGCCTCACATTTTGAGCTGCCCAGTCCCCTGGTGATGCTGCTGCTGAGGTGCCTGGTGGTCTCCCTGCGGAGGTGCCTACTGGTCTCCCTGCCACCCTGCAGGGCCGCCTGCCGTACAGGTGGGCTGGGCGTGCTCTTGCCACGGCACCTCACCCTGCTGCCCCTGCCGTCACCTGCTGATGCTGTGCCTGCTGCTCTCCCCGCAGGGCCGCCTGCCGTACAACGAGCGGGGGCAGCTGTTTGGTGCCCAGCCGGTGGTGTACGAGTGTGGCCCCTGGGCCGGCTGCAAGCTGGGGAAGAAGTGCTCCCAGGTGGGCTTGAGCTGGCGTAATTTGTATTACTATCGCTGATTATCAAGTCTTTGTTGCACTGTTTTTAGCATGGCGGGCTGGGGCTGAAGGGCATCCTGGAGTGGCACAGGCTGTGGCAGGAAGGGGCTGGACAGGAACGAGCCTCACAGCACAGCACAGCGCAGCACAGCACCGGTCATGAGTAGGGGTTGCATGCTCACAGAGCAGGTCGGGCGTTGCGGGGGCTTGGGTGAGAGGGGTCGGGCGTTGCGGGGGCTTGGGTGAGAGGGGTCGGGCGGTGCGGGGGCTTGGGTGAGAGGGGTCGGGCGGTGCGGGAGCTCGGGTGAG
>JTEE01000205.1:13616-27222 GCA_002896455.3 Chlorella sp. ArM0029B | reverse complement strand
ACCGACCCCCCCACCCCCTGGACGAGGGTTAGGGCAGGGCAGCTCAGATGGGAAGGAATGCTTGCAGATGGGGCGGGGGGCTTGTGGCGGGCTTGGGTTGTCGGGGTGCTGCTTGGCCGCAGCATGGGGAGATGCAGGTCAATCAATAAGTACATAAAAACTCAAGCCCACAGAATGCCAGCAGCAGCCCCGTGGAGCTGGGTGAGGGGACATCGTGTTGCAGCAAAGCGATGCAAGCAACACGTGCGCACGGTGGCCGAGGCGTGCCAGCAGGCAGGGGCCTTGGCTCATATGCCCACGCCCGTCTTGTGGTGTCACTGACCATGCTCGGCCACGTCCCGCCATGCTTGCAGGCGGTGAGCCAGCGGCCAACCAAGTTCCGGCTGGAGATTTTTAAGACCACCACGGGCTGCGGCTGGGGCGTGCGCTCCCTGGTGAGTGCATGCTGCGGCAGGGGCGTGCGCTCCCTGCTGACGTGGCTTGCTGACGTGGCATGCTGACGTGGCATGCTGACGTGGCTTCATGTGTGTGGCCCTGCCGGGTTTTCTTTCCGGACTCCTTGTATTTGGTTGTTCTTTGATTTGTGGTTTTACAGGGGTTGGGAGGGGAGTGTCGTACTTGGCCCGCCGCCACCTTGGATGGGCAGGCCGGGCCAGCTGTGTTATCGGCTTCCTGCTGCCATGCCTTCTAATGAAGCTGGTCCAAGCCAGCATCTATGCCTGGCCTGTGCATGTCTACGCTGCGCTGCTCCTGTGTTTGCGCCCTGCAGGGCATGCTGTGTGCTGTGCCATACTGGCGTCATGCTGCTCAGGACGCCACCTCTCAGCATGCAGCATGCCTTTATCTGCCTAGGCTTGTTGCTGAGGTCCATGCTGAGCTCCATGCTGAGCTCCATGCTGAGCTCCATGCTGAGCCCCATGCTGTGCAGGACACCATCCCCCAGCACGCCTTCATCTGCCTCTACATTGCTGAGGTCTACCTGGCATCAGAGCACGAGGAGCTGGTGAGTCTCGAGGGACTGCGCCACACTTGCAACTGTTTGTGCATGCCAGCGCGGGTGCGACCAATGCTCTCCCCTTGAAGCTAGGTGCACACAGAACCGGAGCAGGGTGCGGCTTATGCAGACTCACCTGCACGCTCTTCCTCGCCCCCTCCCCACGCCATACTCCTTTCTGCATTGCTCAGGCACGGTGTCCGGGCAGGATGCCGTCTACATGTGTAAACGTATAGACTGTCCGGGCCGCGCTCCTTGCCAAAATGATCTTCTTCTTGCCAGATTCAATTCTCCGCAAGCACTCTTAAACTGTGTTTTTCAAAACCCGACTTCTTGTTGAACTCTGCAGGTGAGCACTGTGGAGGAGCAGGATGCCGCATACACCTTCGACCTCATGAGCCGACCCAACAGCAACTGGGACGGGTCGGAGAAGCCAGAGGGGGAGCGCAGGTGAGGGCAGGGCCTGTGCTGTGCAAGCTGTGCTGTGCTGTGCTGTGCTGTGCTGGCTGGGCTGGGCTGTGTGTACCGAGCGGTGCGGTGCTGCACTGGGCTGCGCCTTGTCCGCCCTCCTGCCTTCTTCTGCGCAGCATATCATCCCTTCCGCCCCGCCCATCGTTGCCTCCCGTGCCTCTCCCAGCCTCTGCCCTCACACCGTCGCAATCCCCCGTCCCTCCCTACCTCCCTCCCTCCCTTCCGAGCACCTCCCAGCCTCTGCCCTCATGCCACCACAACCCTCCCTACCCCCTCCCTCCCTCCCGTGCCTCTCCCAGACCTCCCTCCCTCTGCCCTCATGCCACCACAACCCTCCCTTCCCTCCCTCCCTCCCTGCCTTCCTCCCTCCTGCAGCTCTGCGCGTGCCGAGTATGTGGCGTGCGGCCTGCGCAAGCGCAACGTGGCTGCCTGGATCAACCACAGCTGCGCATCAAACTGCTTTGTGCAGCCCCTGCTGCCCCACCACCACGACACGCGCATGCCCTCCATTGCCATCTGTGCCATGGGTGCGTGGGCGGGCGGGTGTATGTGACGCAAGCAGCACACGACGCATGCACTGCATGGATGGTGCTGGTCCAGCATCCCAGCCAAGCCTGGTCGGGCAAAAGCACGCAAACGGCACGCAACAGCACAGCACAGCACAGCAGCAGCACAGCACACCAACATCCCCGCTTTGTTCGTGCTCGAAATCTTGCGTGGGGCGCCCCATATGTGTGCCTGCTCCACTCCCACCACTCCCACCTGGCAGAGAGCATTGCTCCCACGAGTGAGCTCACACTGGCCTCATGTTCTGTCTCATGTGCTGTCTCAGTTTCTGTCTCATGGTCCGTCTGCTTTCTGTCTGATCCCCTTGCACCCTGCAGAGAACATCCCTCCCATGACCGAGCTCACAATGGACTATGGGGTGGAGTACATGCGGGGGTTTGCGGGCGGCTGCAAGTGCGGCGCAGCAGGCTGCTGCTCCACTCGTGCCGCAGCGCCGGCAGCGGATCAGGAGGAAGGCGAGGAGGCAGAGGGCAGCGAGGCGGCGGCGGACAGTGAGGAGGAGGAGGATGGTAGCGAGGAGGAGGTGTGAAGGGGCCATCGAGCGGCACAGGCGCCCAGTGCGCCACCGGCGGCGGTGACGGAGGCAGAGGGCAGCGGAGGGGAGCCAGGCGAGCAGTGGTGAGGCTGCTGCCGTGAAGGGCAGCAGGGTGGTGCAGCTACACCGGCTGCAAGGGAAGAGGAGGCGGGCAGCGGAGGGGCGCGGCCACCAAAAGGCACTAGGCTGAAAGCGTGACGATTAAACCTTGGACAACCTTATTGATCCTGCCCAGAACCGTAACACTATTGCTCTTGCCCAGGACTTGCTTTCTCTTTCCTGGGGACTGGGGAACATTACAGGCATTCATTTCGGTTCCGCATGTTCAGAGCACTTGACTTCCCTGCCGAAAGAGAAGAATTATGTTGATTATCAGGAGGACGAACAAACAAAATGAGTTTGAGCAGAGGATTCGCCATGGCACGCACAGAGAAATGGCACACAGAAGACAGAAAGGGCTTACGTGAAAGGAAGGCAGACGGGGACATTAAATGCGGGCAGGCAGACAGGCAGGAGCTGAGACACTAACATAATTAAAGAGGAGAGGGGAGGGCTGCATGCAACGCACAGGGAGGCGTGCACGGGATTTGAGCTGGGGGGGCGTGTTTTCATTCAGGGTGCTGCCAAGAACGGGTGCAGGCCTGCCGTAGCAGACAGCCAGGCGCAGCAGCCAGTGCCGTGGCACCACTGTTTGCACCACGCGCTGGCTAGCTAGAAGGCTGGGGTGCCCGGAGCCCTGAGGCCGGCCTTGTGTGTGTGCGTGCCTAGAGGGCGGGCACGCCGCGCACCGCCTCCTCCACCAGGATGGCAGCCAGGGCCATCATGGCCAGGCGGCCGTTGAGCTGCTCGGCCAGGGGGGACCACAGGAAGGGCAGCTGCAGGGGGGAGGAAAGGGGTAGGGGGTGGGGAGGTGGCAGGGTGGGAAGGGGTGAGTCAATGGGTGAGAGGAAGGAAGCACAGATGGGAGGGAAGCACGTCAGGAGCAGCGTGCACTCTGCTGTCAGCCAGGCACAACATTCACTGCCCTACACCTCGTCAGCACGCAAGCCCCGGCCCTGAAGCCTCTCCCCCACGAACCCCCCAGCCCCGACTTGACCCCGACCCAGGCACCATCACCCCCACGCACAACCAGGCAGCCCCAACACCCCCACGCACAACCAGGCCCGAAACCAGGCAGCCCCAACACCCCCACGCACAACCAGGCCCGAAACCAGGCAGCCCCAACACCCCCACACGCGCCCCAGCCGACAACCCAGGCAGCCCCAACACCCCCACAAAGCCCTAACCGTCAACATCGCCTGCCTGCCCACCTGCTGGTCGGGGTAGCTGTCGTTGACCGAGGGGAATGCCTTCTCCGGCTTGCACTTGCCCATGAGCAGGGGCGCCAGGCTGGCGGCGCTCACAAAGGCAAGCACGCCCACGGCGGCGGCGGCGCCTGCGGGGGAGGAAGAGGAGGGAGAAAAAGAAGAAGAAGAGGATGATGATGATTAAAGTCAGTGGGTCTCCACTACGGAACAGAAGTCGAGCAAGACGCAGGGGGCTAAGGCGAAGGGAGATGTGCTGCTGCGAGGTTAAGCCCGCTCCTTCCCCCCGCCCGCCCGCCCGCCCGCCCGTGGGGTTAAGGACACCGGCAGGAAAGCAAGGCACAGGCGCCAACCAGTCAGTCTAGGCTAGCTAGCTACCTGCGGGTGAGGCCACCTGCTCCAGAATCGTGCGCCCAGTGGTGACCTCGGTGGCTGCAATGCCCAGGAAGGCCAGCATGGCGGCGCGGCCGTTGACCACCTCAGGGCCGGGGCCGCCAAACTTGAGCAGGGCCTGGAAGGGGGGGGATTGGTACGAAGGGGCATGGGGTGGGAGGAGAGGAGGGCGGGTGAGCCAGGAGGGTGCGGTGGCGGCGGGGCGGGCATGCGGGTGCCTGGCGCGGCCCGGCTGCAGATGCTGCTGCTGCCATGCTATGATGTGCTGTGCTACCCTGCGCGATGCTGCCGCCATGCTATGCTGTGCTGTGCTGTGCTACCCTGCGCGATGCTGCTGCCATGCTATGCAGGTGCCACCCTGTGCTGCGCTGTGCTGCGCTGTGCTGTGCGCATGATTGCGTGCTCAAGCGCACCTGCAGCTGCGGGAAGGAGGGCATGCCGCCGGCAATGGGCACCGCGCTCTCCAGCACAATCGAGATGCGGCTGTCCTTGCCAATCTGCGGGGGGTGCGTGGGGTGGGTGGATGTCAGAGGGCAGGGAGGGCAGGAGAGGGCAGGGTGCCGGCGATGAGCGTGGCGCAGACCAACTTCCATCTGTACGCCCCTCCCCCCGCACAGGCAGGGTAGGCGGGCAAGCGGCCCTGCACCCTAAAGGGTTGGGTTTACCTATTAACCCTACCCTACACTGTGCGGCCAGGCAAGCAGGCGGCCAGCCAGCACCCAGCAGCAGCACCCACCTCGGTTGCATACTCCATCTGCTGAGACTTGCACATCACCTGCAGCACGTGTCGTGAGTGATTGTGCAAGTTAGTTTACACGCGCTTCACATCCCGGCCATTTGAAGGACGAAGCAGGCCCTGTGTGCGGCGGTGCGCTGGCAGACAGGCAGAGCCGCTGCAGCTGTTGCCCGGCATGTTGCCAATGCATGCATGCCCCACTTGCAATTCGCTTCCATCGAACCAAAAAGACAGCTTTTCTCTTCAATCGTAAAACAGTGTGAGGGCGCACCTTGACGGTGCCGGTCTCCTGCATGTACACAACCTCGTAAATCTCTCCCTCAACGTTGCGAACCGCGCGGCCCCCGTTGGAGTCAATCAGGGTGGACTTTGAGATGTTGAGGGCCTGCAGTGGGAGGTATACAGTGCAGTGAAGAAAGAGAGGTTGCTGTGGGCAGCGGGCTGGGTGCAAGGGTGTCCGCCGCCTGCCGCCGCACACCGCCACGAGGGTTGGGTAAGCGGCACCGCGTCCGTGCAGTCCGCGCCGGTGCATTCCCGTCAACCGCTGATATGGCGCTCAATACAATGGACCTTGCGTGCAACAAAAAGAAGCAGGCGTGCATTGCCGAAGCACAACGGGGTGCCCACCTTCAAGGTGCGGGGAGCAGTGCTGGAGGACGCAGCATTAGCCCGCACACAAAGGCGGGCCGCCCGGGCAGCGGGAGCAGCAGCAACAGTGAAGTTCATGTTGAGGTCGGCGTGGGTAGGGAAGCAGGAGGCACGCAGTCCACTCAAAAGAAGAGGAATGTGGCGGTAATGGGATTTTGCTAATTTGTGGTTGGCGTGCCCGGCTCAGTACCCGCGCCGCCACCCAACCGGGAGGGCAGCATGCACCGCACAGCCTTGAGCGCCGTTCAGAATAATTATAAATTCGATTTATCGAATTAAGCACACCAGGTCGGCGGGTTTACACCGTAGTAGCACCAGGTGATCAACCATCCCCGCCACATCCCCTGCACCACATCCCCGCACCAGCACCGTGGCCGCCGCCAGCACAGTGGCAGGTTGGCGGCAGGTTGGCGGGGCATTGGTGGGCCAGCGCAGCAGCACGCCACAAGAGGGTACCCATACTTAACCACTGTGCAGGCCCACGTACAGATACTAGCAACACGCCTGCTTCCTAAAGGGTAGATCAGCCCGCTGCACCAGACAGCTTCCTGTACTTCCCAGCTCTCCCTCCCTCCCTTGCCTTCCCGGCAGTTCCCTGCTGTCCAGGGCTCTGTATCGCATTTTGTTTGCGGAATCAGCCTGTGCCCCCGCAAAAACCTAAAACATGCGGCCTGCATTTCATGTGTAGGATAATGGGGGAACCTTGCCAGCCCTGCAGTGACCTTTGGTGCACATGGAGAGCAGGGGACGTTTCTGGAAACAGAAAGAAACAAGGTCCAGAAAAGGATACAGTGCCACCATCCTAAGGGATCCGCTGACGGCAACGCCCCAGTGCGTGCGTGCGTCCCCCTCTCGGCCCTCATATGCTGCACTGTGCTGCGCAGCGCCGCACTCAGCCACGTGGCACCGCCTGTCTCTCTCATTTCCGTTTCTCTGACATTGCTCCTGTCTTGTCGGCTGCTGCCTTGGCAGTAGTTTGTTTGTCCTCTCTCACTGTGTAGTCCGAGACCTCTGCCGTCACACACATACTTTCTGATTTGCCAATCATCCCCACATTCGCGCCCAGCTTGGCAGCACCCTGTGTGTTTTCAACTCTGTCACCTGCCAGCTTCTTGAGACACACGCAGGGGCCCCAAGGCAAGCGATCACATGGCGGTAACACGAGGGATCCCGGGGGGATGCGAGTGGGAGGTATGGGAGAGGGAGGATTAAGAGAGGGAGGGAGAGAGAGCGAGGGATGCCCACCTGGCCTCAGGCGCTACGCCTTAGCGGCCGTTCCGACTGGGGCCCGAACGGAATGGGCCCCAGACTGCCCGATCGTGGGACTCGTATCCCATCGGTAGTTTTTGCGTGCTACTCCCGATGAGGTGCTGGGAGGAGCGAGCAGCAAGATTATTTTCAGTCTAGTCTAGTCTTTACAGCTTTACGCAAGCACCCTTTGTTAGAGGGGCCTTCAACATCAGTGGATTGACACGGTTCGTTCCTCAGAGCATGTGGGGCGACCGCGTCGCCGGCAGCGTCGCTGACCGCCAGCCGCCCAGCGGTGCGAAGTGGTGGCGTCATTAACATCAGCTTACTCCACTGTGGCCGCGGGTTGAGGGACCAGCAGAGCAGGCTGGGAGCGAGCCCGTGCCTTTCGAACCGGTCTCAAACGGTGCTTTTGGGCGGTGCCTCAAAACTGGTCGTACAGCAGGTAGAGCGCATAGGCCTCCATGCACACGCCCACAACTGCAAGGGGAGCGCACGGAGTGGCCAGAAATGGTGTCAGTCGTTGGCGAACTACTTGCGAGGCCTTTGCCGCCTGGGGATGAGCCTTAGCTATGGGCCTGCATTCTGGCGCTTCTGCACGCCAGGCAGGAGATCAGGGGGCACCCAGGGAAGTGCAGTGGTCCGCCAGGCAGCGGCGCTCCATCGGGCCCTCTCCACTCACCCAAGCTAAACATAATCTTGCGGTTGTGGATCGTCAGCAGCCACCTCAGGGGGAGGTGCATGTCTTTAAAGTCTGGGTGCCACCTCAACACCTGTGGGGCGGTGGTGGGGCGGGGTGGTGCATGCCAATGAGCGGTAAGGGGCAGGCTTTGGGGGGTGCCATTTGTGGCAGTGATCGGTGGGCACAGCGGCAGTCGGCAGCACAACGTCAGGCAGGCAGAACAAAAGAATGGGATGGCGGCAGGCGACGCGTGTGGAAGGCTTGCAAGCAGCTAGGCACAGACTGTAGCCTTGTTGGAACGTCATTTCAGGTTTCACCGTGCAGACTGTCCGGCGGGAACGCCAGCATCGTAGAAGCAGGGCAGGGAAGGCAGGTGTGCGGCAGGCAGCCTGCTTTGCATGAGCAGGACACGAAGGAAGGCATGCGGCAGGCCACGAGCGGGCCAGGACGTCAGGCAGGCAGCACGCCGTCCACTGACCCTCACGAGGCAGTAGCCGTAGATGCGCTCATTCAACCAGCGGGACACGGGGCCCACGTCCACTGCACAGCGCACAGCAAGGGTAGCTGCAGTTAGGGACACCCTTGAATGAACAAGGCAGGTTTGGTACGGATGGCTATGCAAACGCTGACCAGGGGAGATGAGAACCACACCACAGCAGGGCACAGGAGCTGCCTGCTCAACTTGCTTGCTTGCAAACACAAGTGCCCCGCACGCGTACGGTGCACTGCTGCCACCATTGCGCAGCCACATCTCTCATGCCGAACCAGCTGGCCACAGCACAGCCCAGCACCCCGCACACACACAATGGCAGCAGCAAGAACCCATCCTCATCTGAGTCCAGTCCACCTTCCCACCTGCCCAGGAGGAGGCACCCTGGCCATGCAGCGCGGCCAGGTCACCCTGCGCCGCCAGCATCCAGCTCTGCAGCTCGGCTTTGTACTCGGGGGTTGCCTCACGCGACTGGAAAAAGCGCATGGTCCAGGGCATTTGGCTGCGGGGCACAGAGGGTGAAGATGCTGCCTGTGAATGCCCAGGAATGGTTGTCCTCTGCGTGTGTGTTTGAATGAGATGTTGGCCTAACACAGCCAGCCAGCAGGCCCGACGGTGCCGGGCACCCCTCCTTCCGTGGCCAGCATGCATCACTACCCTGGCTGAGCAGTAGCTGGCCATACCCGAAGCGGCACACTGCCCACTCCTTCACAACGTCCTCCTCCACAATCGTGAGGCCGTTGGCGTTCAGGGGGCCTGCAGTTATTGTAGCATGGGCGGGGCACACGTGGCGGCATTGACAGGCTGGGCACATGCGCATGCGGACCCCGCTGAGGCAGCTGAGGCTGAGGCAGCTGCCAGAGCATGCGGTCCTCATTTGGCACACAGGAGCCTCCTCGCTGAGCCGGGAAGTCCGGACCAGCCGTGCCTGCTTCACGCATGGCGGGAAGGAAGGAAGGCCCGGCCCGGCCGCCCCTGCCCCCAAAGCTGGCGCATCCTCCCCACACATGATTGCACACCTGCATCCAGGAACTTCTCCACCCCGCGCGGGTCCAGCACGCCCTGCTTGTTCTCGAAAAAGCGATTCAGAGTGATGAGGTTGGAATGCTCCACCTGCACGTGTGGTTGGGGTGGGCGCAGGTTGATGTGAGCGCACTGCCTCGTACAGCTCAACAGCAGGCTCGCCCATGGCAGCTGCGTCAGCGGTGGTGCAGCTGCAGCACTGGCAGCGCCTGCGGGGCACCATCACGGCAGCGGGGCAGGCACAGCAGGGCAAGCGGCGTTAACACGTTGCATGGCATGCACAGCAGCTGCCAATGCCACGAGCCCAGCACCCGTCGCTTGCCGTCAGAGTGGAGTAGAAGTACAAGAAGAGGCCCAACACTTGGAGGATGACAACCAGCAACACCACCAGTCCGTCTTTACTGCATCACTCGACAAGAGGCAGAGCGGTCATGGCGTGCTTCCGTGAGATAGGTGAGTGGGCAGTGGTGCAGCGGCATGACCAAGCGACAGGCGCGCACGCAAGCTGTACCGTGTGTGCAGGCAGCGGGGAGCTGCGGGGAGGTTGGGTGCAAGCAGCGAGCAGCGCGGCATTGCTGGCAATGAACGAGGCATGCACAGGCAAACCCATCGTGTAGTTACCTGGGGCACTCGTCTTTGTATGCCTCTTGATGTTGGCCGGCGTAGATGATAATTGTCAAGCCTCTGCGTCACATCGTGCCAGGAAATCAAGGGGCTGTTGCTGGATGCTTGCTGATGTCAGCGGCAGGATACAACTGAGCGTGAAAGGCATTGCAGCAGTGGCAAGCAGCGAGGAAGCAGTGCAAGAGCGTGCGTGTGAGCCGGCTGTCCAGTGCCACGTGCCCCTCTCACGTGAAGAACCAGAAGTAGAAGAAGAAGCTATGCTTCCAGATTGTCCGCTTCGTGTTCACCCACATGCTCCAGTTGTTCCTGCGGCCACTCGTGACACAACCATGTAAAGTTAGAGGAGGCGCGCCCCAGCAAGGACACACTAGCATTGCTGCCCACTGGGAGAGCTGGGAGGGCTGGCAGGGTTGCTCAACGCCAAACACCGCGTTCCCAGCCAGCCTGACTGGCTGTCTGGCACCCCAGGGCAAGGTGCCCATGTGCGCCATGGCACCCAACGCCTGCCTGCCTGCCCATGCAGGGCAACCAGCCACTCCATCAGCCAACTTTCACCCCAGGCCAGGCCGCGCTCACCAGTCCATCAGGCACTTGTACTTCAACAGCATGTAGTACGCCTCCTTCCGCAGACACATCTCATCTGCGGGGTGGAACAACAAGGTGTGCAACCGTGGCGTGCGGCAGGCAGGCGTGCAGGTGAGGTTCAGGCACAGTGGGTGTGGGCTGACTGGCTCGGGCGCAGATGTCCAGCAAAGCGGCACGGGGCTGTAGCAGGCACGAGCATGTCTCCGACGATTGCAGGCTTCCTCCGGGACTGTGCAGAAGGTTGGCATGCACGCACGAGAGTCTCTGCATGGCGGCGGTGGGCTGAGGCCTGCACCCGAGGCAGTCAGCAGCGCTGGCCTGCCCTGCACGCTCGGCGCTTACTGGAGCGAGTGAGGAGGAGGAACATCATCACCAGCGGGTAGGCCATGGCGAAGATAGTGAGGAAGATGGTGCCTGGAGGAGGCATGGTGGCATGGCCAGCCAGTGGGAGGGTGAGCCTGCGGCGAGAGGGGGCTGCTGGCCTCCTCCCCTGTGCAGCTTGCTTGCGCCACAGCTTCCAAGGCCACCGCAAGGCACTGCTGCCGAGTGGGCGGGCGGCGAGCAGGCAGGCATGCAGGCAGGCAGGCCATCGCACGTAACTGCTGGCGGGGAGGCAGGCGGGCAGGCGGGGAGGCAGGCGGGAAGGCAGGCAAGCAGGCAGGCAGGCAGGCGGGAAGGCAGGCAGGCAGGCAGGCAGGCAGGCAGGTGGTCATACCACAGGCGGGCAGGCAGGGCAGGGCAGAGAAGCAGCAGTGACTCACCCGCGGATGTGCCAGAGTCGCTGACGGTGCGGAAGGCAGCAGCGTACATGGACAGCATACCCAAGAAGATGGCGAAGAACACTGCAGCCCAGAGTGCCAAGGTGGGGCGGTGCATGGGTGGGTGAGGGTGTGTGGGATGGGCAAAAGTCAGCCCGGCAGGCAGTGCGGGTTGTGCAGGAGGGTGCAGGAGGGACACAGGTCAGCCAGCCATCTCCCGACCGCCCTGCAGCTGCGGATCGCCTGCGTGCCACGTTGCATGCGTGCAGTGTAGAACAGCCGCTGCCTGGGTGGAGGCCATGCAAGCAGCCCGCAAGGGTGGCGGAAGTTGTGGCTGTCTTCCCAGGTGGCCGCTGGGTGCTGGCCCTCGCTGTGGGCAGCGGCACCTGTCGCCTCACGAGCGACAGATGCATGTGAGAGCCTGAGTCTGAGAGAGGAGAGAGAGGCGCACCCTTCAAGAGGTCTGTGATGATTTCAGTCTTGAAGAGCAGCCCTTTGCCTCCGATGGCTTGCGGCCCTTCAAGGCTGGCCTCCGCTGCAGGGCAGGGGTGGCGACAACAGGCGGCGGCGATCAGTGCCTTGTGGCCGGATACAACACCCGTGTTTTGGGCTGGCCTTACAGGTCTGAACGAGGAAGCTTGGCACATCGCATGGGAGCTCCACTGGAAGGGACTCTGTCAGTAGGTGCTTATCGATGGGCTCGTGTTCCCATGGAGGACAAGGGTGCTCGATGTCGATTGATGAGGACATGGTGGCCGGCCTGCAGGGAGGTCGGCGGCGGCCTTGGCGCCTCAGCCTTGCCCCTTCGCCCAAGCCGGTGTCTGCCCGCCCCAAGTGTTCGCATGCCATAGTGCCGTATAAGTAAGTGTGCACGTGCCTGGTTCGCGGGGCAATGCGAAAGCAATGCCGGCCATTACGGCGGCCAATGGCATGCGCCTGAAATGGGTGGCAAACCAACACCGATCCGCGCCGCTCTGCCACCACAATCTTACAAATGTGTCCCAGAAGGCATGTAGAGCCTACCTGTGGTCCCGAGCAGCTTGCTGGGCCAACCGGTGCTTCTCCGAGGAAGCGGTCACCAGGCAGCAGCCCGGCAGTGTCACCAGGGGCTCAAAGCAGCGCTCTTGTGGTGAAAACTGGGCACGGTGGAGACATACCGTCCGTCCAGGCAATGCCGGGGAACCCCATCCGGTTCGCCCCCTCCACCGTGATCACACACTGGCATGTGGATCACTTGGCACTGGGCTCAGCCTGATGCAAATGCAAAGCGCCACCATCTGGCTCTCAGATCACTTCCTTGTACACATGTGCCACAATTTGTGGCGGTACACTGGTGAGAGATTGCAGAGGCAAGGTGGCGGTGGCCAGGACGCCCCCGTCCGGGGCGCGGGCGGCCGCCTGACCTGCACAGCGCCTGCCGCCACGCCACTCGGGTCACCGCTGCCACCGCTTGCAGCGCGCTTGGGCAGGCTGGTTACAGAATCAAAGCATGCCTTAAGACTGATGAAAACCGAAGTGTCAACGCCCCGATCAGCCGCAGAAGCAATGAGCAGGGGAGCGCTCAGCCTGCCGCCCACCGCCCGCCGCCCTGGACGTTACACCACGTCCCCCCGGCTGTCCTCCCCCCGGCTGTCCTCCCCGCCGTCGGATGCCGCCAGCAGCAGCGCCAGACCGTCGTTGTGTGGCAGCCCTGCCACTAGCGAGGAAAGCGTCCACCCCGCATTGGTGGCCGGCATGGTGCCGAGCTGCACGTTGGGGCAGGCGCGGCCCAGGCGCAGGAGGGCATGGGCCACAGGGGCCGAGATGCTGGTCACCATGCCGTGCAGGCCTGAAGGGCGGGGAATTGGAGAAGGCAGGCGCAAGGGTGTGGGGGGGAGGGGGCCTGGTAGGGGTGAAGCCAAGTGGTGGCGCCACGTAAGCAAACAGCAGCACACTTGCTGCCAGGAACCGGCCCTGCATTACGGCGTGCTTCACCCGGCGCGGCGCATGCAGCGTGGCCCAGCGCAGCCAAAGCAACCCCAAGCACCCTTGTGCGCCCTTTGCCGCCAGCTGTGGAGTACACACTCCCTCACTGCCACACCCGCTCACTTTCGGGGATGACGTCCTCCACGCGACGCAGCGCACCCAGCGCGCCCAGCGTGGCCAGCAGGGCATCCACCGCGCCCAGGTGCGCCCCCGGTCCCAGCTCCAGAGCCAAGTGGTCGTTGAGCACGAGGCGGGTGAGGCGGGTGGCACAGGCCAGGGCGGTGGGGCTGCCCAGGGCGGTGCGCCAATCCAGGAGGAGCTCTCGGAGGCCGGCCAGCACGGGGGCGGCAGGAGGGAGGGAGGTGATCAAATTGTCCTCCATGTGCAGGCCCTGCGGGTGGCGAGGCGAATGGGAGCGGGGACGCTTGGTTTGCATTGGGGCGGAGAGGGGCACATGGGGGAGGGAGATTATGACTTGGGGGACGGAGAGGGAATGGCTTGCAGGGAGTGGAGAATAGAGTGGAGGCAGCAACAACGGTGGACGTGCCAGGCCCTACGAAGTGGCAACTCGCCCTGCCGCCCC
>JTEE01000205.1:0-13604 GCA_002896455.3 Chlorella sp. ArM0029B | reverse complement strand
CCCACTGCCCCCTCTCTCAGCTGCCTGCCACCTCAGCTGCCTGCCACCTCAGCTGCCTGCCACCTCAGCTGCCTGCCACCTCAGCTGCCCGCCACCTCAGCTGCCCTCCACCTCAGCTGCCTGCCACCTCAGCTGCCCTCCACCTCAGCTGCCTGCCACCTCAGCTGCCCGCCACCTCAGCGCACCCACCTGCAGCTGCGTGAGACCCTCCACGGCGGGCGGCAAGTGGTGCAGGCTGTTGCCCGAGATTGAGAGGAAGATGAGGTGGCGCAGCGGCCACAGCGCGGACCAGTCCGCTGGCGCCAGCTCAGCGGCGTCCAAAAAGGCGTGGTGCAGGTACAGGATTCGCAGGCGGGAGAGCGAGGAGATCTGGTGATGGGGGCAAAGGGGTAGGGGGAGAGCGGGGGAGGCGGAGGGTGCAGCGGGAGTGCAGCAGAGAGTCGCGTGTGGGAGGAGGCTGTGGGAGGAGGCTGTGGGAGGGAGGGTGCGGAGGCAAGACAGCCACTGCCTTTGTTCCATTGTTTCATTGCTCCAGGCCTCCCTCCCTCCCTAACACCCTCGCCAGGCTGCTCAAGCCTGCGCCCTGCCTGGCCCTTGCCCCTTTGCTGCCAACCGCAGCACCCCTCAAATGGGATCGGAGCGAGGAGGACACGGCGTAAACCTTGGCCACCTGGCCAACTGGCAGCATGATCACCTGGCGGGGGAATGCGGCCAGGGCGCACTCGCTGAGATTGAGCTCTTGCAGGGAGGAGAGGAGGGACAGCGGTGCCAGGCTGGAGCCACTGAGCAGGTAGTTGTGGTCCAGCACCATGCTGCAGGGGGCACGGGAATCAAGGAAAGCATGGCAGGGGTGTGTGGAGATTCGAATGGAGGCAGCGGAAGAGAGGACGGGAAGAGAGGCACTCCACGCTCAACAGGTAGTTGTGGCCGAGCACCATGCTGCAGGGGGGGAGTGGGGGCAACAAAGGCAAAGGCAGATTCGGGTGGAGGTTCGAAGTAGTGAAAGAGACGCGGCACTTGGTGGGAACTCGTGGCCCAGCACCATGCTGCAAGTGGCAAGTGGGGCAAAGGAGGAGGAGGGTAATCTATTTGAGAGCAGAGGCACGAAGTTGAGCCTGGGAGGGGTGGGTAAAGGTTCGAAGCAGAGGCAGGGAGGTGGGGAAGCATGCCACTCAGCAGGCAGTTGTGGTCCAGTACCTGCTGCAGGGGCAGTGGGAGACAAAGGCAGGGGTGGGTCACAGTTTGATGAACCCTCAGGCTAGAGGCAGAGAGATGGAGAGCCACAACATTCAAACAGGGGTTACTGGACCACTTCCATGCTGCCGGGGCATGGTTGGCAAAGGAGGGGGTGGGTAACAGTCTGAGAGTAGAGGCAGGGAGCGGAGCGCTGCACAGGGTGCACGTGGCAAGGCTGGAGCTGCAGATCACACCCACACACCGTGGCACCGTAAGCACTGAAGCTGGGCCCGACTATAGACTGCCCGAAGAAGACGAGGAAGAGACCGCGCTGCTGCGTTGGGCTTGAACGAGGTGGCGGATGTACCTAGATAAAGCAGGCTGGGGCCAGAATGTCAAAGTGCGTTCACACGAGGGCGTGGGTTTCAGGAAACCGGCAGGCTATTAAGCCAAAGGCACCAGTCAGCTACCATCCTGTAAAGGCTGCAGCTGCCCCTCACCTCCTCAGCCGCGGCAAGTGGGCCCAGGGAAGAGATGGGGACAGTTAGAGAGCACAGGGAGTGGTGCGCTGTACACAGCAAACTAGCCTGGGCTGGGAACCCCTCACCTCCTCAGCCGCGGCAGGTGGGCCAGCACGCCGGGCAGGGAGGTGAGGCCGACCGAGGCCAGTGCCAGCATTGTGAGGGAGCGAGGCAGCCAGGCAGCATCAAGCCTGCCCTCCAGCAGGCCGTCGATCAAACCGAAATCGGTCAGGTTGGGAAGCTCTGCAGGCAGGGAGGGAGGGTGGGGCAGGGGGAGGGGCAGGCGTGGAGGCGATGTTGACGCGATGGAAGAAAGAATGGCAGGGCATCTGGCGTGCACACAGCAGTTGACAGGCGGGCAGGCGGGCAGGCGGGCAGGCGGGGGTAGGGGGAGGTAGAGGTGGGCACTCGTGGCTGCTGACTGCATGGCCCCCAGTGCCCGCTGCCCTTCCTGGCTGACCCTGGGTTCCCGCTGGTGGGACTACATGCTCTGCTTCGCTCCCCACGCCCCCTGTGCCCACTCAAGCACCCCTGCAGCCTGCAGGCACATACATGCCCACTCCCCACTGCCATCCCTGCACCCTCTGCAGCCGCCCCTCTCTGCCCACTCAACACACCCCCTCCGCTCACCCGCTTGTAGGCCGTGCTCGTGATTCAGTGGTGGCACACGCAGGCGCGTGCCTGCCGGGAAGGACAGCTTGCGTAGATGCGGCAGCCTGGGGAATCCCCATGCGCTGTAGCAGTCGAGATTGACTGGCACAGGGCCCGCCCACTCAATAGAGAGCTTGGCCAGGGGAAGGGGTGTGCTGGCGCTGAATCCCTGGGGGGGGTGATCAGGGGGGTGATCAGGGGGCCGCCAGCATGCCAGCACGTCGGCTGGCAGGCTCACTATCATGCCCTCTGGCTGGCGGGACGCGTCCACCGCTATGCACAGCTCCTCGACCCCCGGCAGCCGCGGGCCCAGCCACCTGAGGGGGACCGGGGGGCGGTAAGGAGGGCGGAAGGAGGGGTGAGGGCGCTGGCGCAAGCGGCAGAATGGTGCTGGCGGTGCAGGGCGGTTGAGGGTGAAGAAGGAGCGCAGGGCCCGGGTGATGATGTAGCAAAGACTGAAGGTGCTGCATGTGCTGGCAGCAGCAGGGAGAGGGTTACACACAGCATGGTGCCGCAGTAAGCAGGACGGCAGAAGCAGCAACATTGATGTCTACAGCTCAAGTTTCGTGTTCAAACCACGGCTTGACAAGGTTTTGTGGCGGCAACTGTGGCAGCAACTTAAGAGCCCAAGGCACCCTCGGCCCGCCGGCCGCACCTGAAGAAGCCTTGCAGTGGGGTCTGAGCGGCTGCCGAGGCGGACAGGCCCGGCGGCCACGCCTCATGCTCTCCCAGCACCAGCACCGCCTGAACGGAACGCCACGCCTCACTGGGGCCAGACAGCAGCTTGGCCAGTCGTGAGCAGACTTCTGGCAGGTGCAGGCGATCGGGCTGTGGCAGGTGGGCTGCGATGTGCAGCAGCAGGTCTGGCAGCAGGTCGAGAAGGCTGACGTGGCAGGGCGGCATGGCGGCGGCGGGGCAGCACCCTGCAGGCTAGTGGGAGAGGAGCAGAGGGAATGGTGGGTGCTGGCGTTGCAAATCGGTTTCAGACCGGCTGTCCCTTTCGTCAGGAGCAAGGGTAGGACGCGACAAGGGAAGGTGGAGTCACACCTGGTGCACCGCTGGTCCACGCCCTGGCGGCACAGCGGTCGGCAGCCGGCGGGGGGGTGGCGGCGGCGTCACGGGGTGCGGCGGTGTCGCGGAGGGGGCGTCCTCGGCTGCCGTTATTCCGGCCGAGCAAGAAACGCAGCGCGGCGTGAGCGCGACAAATGAAGCGTGAGCGCGACAAAGCCCGGACTGAGATGGCGACACCAAAGGCTGTTGAGCAAGAAGGCTTTCGGTTGTGAATACAGCACACGACAGCTGATCACATCGCATCCCCCGAGACACCACCGGCATCTGACCTGGCGGCCCTGCCGGTGGCGGTGGCCTGACCGCGCTGCAGGCAGGCCAAGCAAGTACTGGCGCTCTTCTCGGTTGAGGGCGTGAACCACATTATCCGCTTCTTAATGAAATATGCACAGCATCCAAGAGGCAAGACACTGGGCAACCTGCACATGCCATCGATGGCGGCTGAGAAGACCCACCCTCCGAGGAGTCCTTGGCAGCGCCAGCTTGGCCCCAAGTAGGTTCAGTGGGAGACGAGGTTTGGGATTGCGAGTTCCATGGCCTGTGTCGGTTGACATGCCTGCACACCAAGGTGAGGCTTCAATTCACGTCACTTCACGGCATTGTATGCCCGCTTCTACACGCTTGCTCGTTCACGCCAACCGCCAGCTGGCGGCAGCCGTTGCAAGTGCCAGCAGAACCTGCACTCAAGCTCGCCGCCGGGCGGGCTCGTGGAATGGTGTGCATGAGACCCTGTTCGTGCACCGCGAATGACACCAACGCTCATGACGATTTGACATAACAAGCCCCACTGGAAACCCCTTCCAGAAACCCCTTCCCATCGTCATCTTAAGGGCGAGAGCATCTGTAGACTTACCACTGGGCATAATCCCGGACGGCTTGCCGGTCAACCAACAGGGCATGCCCGGGCACCCGCACAGGCAGCACTGCTGATCACCAATTAAACTGTGTCAACCCTTGGGAATGCACATAACAAACATGTGGGTCTGTGCTGGCGGGTGAACTCAGTCAGCTCAGGCTCCTCTGAGTTGCACACGCTGGATGAGTACTCACGTGTGGCGGCGTTGACAAAACTTACGACCCTCCTATCCGCCAATAGCCCTGCAGCAGCCCGCTTGCACCCACCCCCGGCTCAACAGCGTGCTGGGAGCCGCACAGGCTCAAGCCGCTTCCCCTCCACTTCCCAGCCAAGCTGTTTAGACCCTGCAACCCTCTTGCCGCAACTTGATCGCTTTGATTAGTGGTCTCCGCGGTCAGCGCTCGCGCACGCGACGGACGGACAATAGGATGACGTCCATGCCACCAAACTCCGCTTTCGCTCCAACACCCGCTCCCGAGCCAGCCCCATACATCGGGGCCCACGCCGCGATGTCGCGGAATGGCGGCGGCTCAGTGGTGTCGTCACGTGAGAGGGTGCTGGGTGCCGCCGCCGCCCGTGCTGGCGGCCCTACTGGCGGCGCCGCCCAGCTGCATGCAAACCCTTGACCCTCCCACACCAAACCTACTCCCTCACTGTCTCGCCCCCTCAGCACACTTGTATGCCTATCCTATCCCTCCCTGCAGCCGGGTTCATTGCCGGGATCCTTGCGGGCTGCACAGTGCTAGCAGTGCTGCTGTGGGTGGCGCTAGCGGTGCAGACCAGGCGGCACAACCGGGCACGGGCCAAGGCGCAAGCAGGCAAGTGCGACAGCATGCAACAACCGAATGCTTGCCCGAAGTGCAGCGGAATGTCAATTTGTTTCGGAATCGGGTTGCAGAGGTTACCTGTGTTTACCGTGACGTCCCGCTCAGTGCAATTGCACCCCTCCCTGGCAGCGCACCTGTGTACGGCTCACTGCCAGCCCCAGTCAGCCACCTCTCATCCCCTGATTCTTCCTCATTCTTGACCCCCCATAACTGCGTTGCTCTGCTGCAGAAGCCAAGGCCAAGCGTGCTGCCATGATGGTGCCGGTCATTGTGATCCAGGTGCGACACCCCTTAAGCCCCTGCTTGCACATAAATGATTTTGCCTCACGCTGCTGTGGATGGACATCTCACACCCGTTTGAAAAAGTTGCGCCGTAAGCACAGCTTGCCGCAGTTGCAGTGGATGCATTGCTTAGGCCAGCCATGCACTCCACTGCCAGAGAGCCAGGCCCGCGTGCCATCAAACAGGGTCCGCCAGCGCACGCGCATGTGCGGCATGTCGTGGCCGCTGCGTGGCCTCCACTGCCAGCTGGCTCACCTCTGCTGCTGCCAGCTCATTGTCCTCTTGACCCCATCATCAGTGTGTGTGCTCATTCATTACCAGCAGAACGCATGCCAAACCATCAATTTGCCCCCCTCCCAACCCGCCCGTCACTGTGCAGCCGGACGAGAGCGTAGAATTTGGTGCAAAGCTGTTCCGTAGCGCTTCGGGGGGCATGTGGTGAGCAGACGGGTCGCCTTGCTCTTAGGGCTGCAGAAATCCCAGCCTAGCCTGCAGGCAGTAGTGTGATGTCGTGGAGTGATGTGTGCACAGCAGGCATGTCATGGTGGTGCCACAGGCGGGACAACAGCAGTGCTTGCCCAGCTGCCCACCCTTCGAGAGGCTGGGCTTCACTGCTGCTTTGGGCCAGCTTTCACATTCCCCATGCATTGCTTGCTAAATACACCGCTGATATTTGTTGTTTCTCTTCGTGCAGGCCGATTGAGCACTTCCTCCGCCCGGCGCCCGCGGCGGCACCAGCAGCACCCGCTGCAGAGAGGCCAGCGGACCAAGCAGCTGTGCCGGCGGCCGCCCCTGCAGCCCCGCCTACGCCCGCAGGCGGAGCAACGGCTTGAGGCATGCGCGAGCGCGCGTGGCAGCTAGTCGAGAGCAGCCGATGCTGCGCCTCCCATTATGATTGACCATTTCATAGCATCCGACCGCATGTCTGGTGGGTGGGTGGCTGAGAGTCACGAAAGTGGCTGCTGCCCTCCCCCCACCCCAGACACAGTTTTGGCACCCCGCCCCTCCCCTCCTTCTTCCCAGCCACTTCCAACCACCCTGCCCCCTGCCTGCTTGCCATTCCAACTAGTACTCTGGCCCCTGCCCTTTTCAAGCCACCTCATCCCTGCCTCGAGAAACCTGCACTGTCCCTTGTCTGCGCCAGCTAGCAGCACCTCTCTTTTTGAGCGTCCCCTTGTCCCCTCCCCCTGCATGCCCACCTCTTTTCAGAGCACATATGGGCCCTGCTCTGCGGAGACCGTGTGTGTGCTCCCGGGCCCACTCTCAACCACAAATTGTCTTCTCTTCGCGTGGACTGCGTGAGTGCTCCACGCGTGCCCGCCTGCAAAACTGCTTCCCAGAAATCCCCTTCCTGCTGTGCACCCACATGCACACGCAGCTCAGCACTTGACAGAACTGGCAACAAATGTTGCACCCTGTCCTTGCCCTCGGCTTATCAGCCGACCTTTTGAATCAACAGTGCAACCGCGCTCGCCGTGCCACAGCAGGAAGACCGGGAGACAGGATTGGCAGCCCGGCAATCGAGATTTTACCACAAACTGCATGGGGTGACGAATGAGGATATGGAGGATGTCAACCCTGTATTGCAGGTGTGCATCCTGGCGGAGCGCCATGGCTGCCATGCACTTCCCAGGGTGGGTGGCGGCAGGTTGGCGGCGGCACCAACGGCACTGCTGGCAGTGCGGCGATCGCATATGTGCATTTTTCGCCCCGATGGATCTGTGGCGCCATGTGAAGCAAGCTTTGGCCCGGCATCTGGACGCTCCGCTGCTCGTGTCGGGCTCCGTCACGCTCTCGGGGGCACAGCTGCTTCACTTGGTGCGCGCCGCGATGCTGTAGCACTTGCATACACAGCCAAAGCAAAGCGCCCGCGCTCAACACGCAACCAACTTGCCGCCGCCGCCGCCAGTCTACCGCCGCCTGCAGGCTGCCGCTGTTGTGGCGCGGCTTGAGCTGAGCCCAGGTGCAGCCCAGCCTGACGGTGCTCCACCCATCTGCGCCATCTTCTTGACCAACTCGGCTGCGTATGTGGTGGCCGTGCTTGCTGTCCTGAGCCAGGGGTAAGCGGCACACTGGGCAGAGCAAGCAGGCAAGAGGTGTCGCGTGCCGCCACTGTTGCATGCCTTCTGAGTGTTGCAGCAGCTGAGTGTGAGATGCAGCCCAATGTAGCTCCTCACGCGCCCATGTTTCTTTTTGCTGTGCAGCCTTGCCTTCATGCCGTTGGATCCCAGCTGGCCCCCACAGCGGCTGCAGCAGGTGTGTGATGAGGCGCGCCCAGCGGCCATCGTGTGGGCGCCTGCCAGCAGCAGCGGCGGCAACGGCCAGCCTGCTGTGGTCGGCTTCCCACTGCGGCAGCTGCCTCCGCTGGCGGAGCTTCTGAAGCAGGCAGGGGCAGATGCTGCAAAAGGAACATCTGCGGCATCCGCAGCAGAGCAGCCGTCACTACAGCAGAACGAGGAGCAGCAAGTGCCGCAGCAGCTACGGCAATGGCAGCAGCAGGGGCCGCATCTGCCGCAGCCGCGGGAGCAGCACAGCATGCAGCACAGCACCGGTGCTGATGGGGATAGCCGCAGCAGAGGTTGCTGCTGCTACGTGCTGTACACCTCTGGATCCACCGGCCACCCACTGGGGGTGTGTGGGCTCAGCAGCGGTGTGCTCACTCGCTGCAAGTGGATGCAGCAGGCCTGCCCCTTTCAGGTGAACTGCGTTTGGCATGATTGGATGGTGGAGGGCTGCATATCAAGTGCGGGCGCCGCCAGGCGCGCTGTGCCTGCAGTGCAACAACGTGGTGCGCCTCTGAGGGTTCTGCATGGGGCGGCCACTGCTGTAGTGCACTTGAAATAGTCGCCCGGCTGCGTTTCCTTTTATTAAACCTCTGAGGCGAGTATGCATGACATACAATGTAGCATTCTTGATATCAACATAGGTCCGGCCACGCTGTCCCATTTGTGCCGTGTAGCCGGGCGACCGCGTGGCTTTCAAGACCTCCCCCTGCTTTGTGGACTCGATTTGGGAGCTTTTGGGGCCGCTGCTGGCGGGCGTGCCGCTGGTTGTCGTGCCGCAGGCAGCGGGGCGTGACCCTGCTCAGGCAAGCCGGGGCTGCACAGCCGGTTGGAGGGAGGCAGAATTGCAGCCAGTGCACGCAGTGTGTTGGCTGCATTCCTGGCGCTACTCAGCTGAGGCGGATGCTGGGGAGGAGTGAATAAAGTCTCAGTTTTCTTAAGGCGCCCCCTCCGTGTTGTGCCTGCTGTGCTGCCTGCTGCAGCTGCTGCGCCTGCTGTGCGACCAGCGCATCACCCACCTGGCTGCTGTGCCCACGCTGTGGCGCGCACTGGCGGCGCGCATGCGCTCTGACCCAGCAGCAGCTGCCGCTCTGCGCCTGCGTATGGCGGTCAGCAGCGGCGAGCCGCTGCCGCCGCCGTTGCTGGAAGAGCTGCAGCTGCTGCTGCCGCCAGGCTGCCGCATCTGGAACCTGTACGGCTCAACAGAGGTTGCGGCAGACTGCACAGTCTTCGACTGCTCCAGCTGGCGTGCGCAGCAGGCGCAGCAGGCGGAGCAGCAGGAGGGGCAGCAGGCACGGCAGGCAGAGCAGCAGGAGGCGCAGCAGGCACGGCAGGCAGAGCAGCAGGAGGGGCAGCAGGCACGGCAGGCAGAGCAGCAGGAGGCGCAGCAGGCACGGCAGGCAGAGCAGNAGGCGCAGCAGGCACGGCAGGCAGAGCAGCAGGAGGGGCAGCAGGCACGGCAGGCAGAGCAGCAGGAGGCGCAGCAGGCACGGCAGGCAGAGCAGGAGGAGGGGCAGCAGGCACGGCAGGAGCAACGCAGCGTCGGCGGCCCCGGCCATCAGGCACCTAGTGTTCCGCTGGGACGGCCAATCAGCGGCGCTCTGATTGCAGTGCTGGGTCCAGAGCCTGCGGCAGTAGCAGCTGCTTTGGGGGGAGAGGATCAGGGGGAGGCAGGCACGGTTGTTGCATCCAGCGGAGGACAAGCAAGGGCAGCGGCGGCAGCAGCAGCAGCAGCAGCTGCTGCCTGTCAGCGGCCCGTGCTGGCAAGAGGAGCTCTAGGGGAGGTGGCGGTAGCAGGCGCTGTCGTATGTGCCGGCTACTTGTGCCGCCGCCCCGAGGCAGCAGCAGCACAGCAGCGGCGGTTCATCGAGCTGCCCACTGTCCAGCTGCTGGCAGCGCAGCATGCGGGCGCAGCCGTGGCGGTGGCACCTGATGGCCTCCCAGCTGGCTTCTGGCGGGAAGAAAGCACGCGCCTATTTCTCACTGGCGACCTGGGCTGGCTAGACTCCCACGGCTGCCTGCACCTGGCGGGTCGGATGGATCTGCAGGTCAAGATTTCAGGTGAGCAGGGCTGCACCTGAAATGGCTGCTTCTGGTGTGGGCTGGATCTTGCCATGCATCGGCAGGCAGGCAGGCAGGCAGGCAAAGGCGGATACTGATGGATGCGGAGGACAGCGGTTTTCCTGCCATGGCATGCCGTAAACATGCGACAGCGTGTTCAGCTGCGCTCAGCTGTGCCTGCTCAACTCCCTGCATCGGCTCCGCACGCATTTTCGCCTGCCCTCCACGGGCCAGGTACCTATTTTCACCTGCCTTGCTACACTGACGAGCATGCATGCTCGCCTGCCTCACTGCCTGACTGCCTGCCTTCGCCTCCCTTCCTGCCTGTCTTCCTGCCTGCCTGACTTAACTGTCTCCCTGCCCGACTGCCTCCCTGCCTGCGTGCCCTCGCTTTAAGCCCTACCTGTCTTCCTGCCTGACTCCCAACCTGCCTGTCTGACTGACTAACTGACTGCCTGACTGCCTGCCTGCCTGACTGACTGACTGCCAACCTCCCTTGCCTGCTGCCTGCCCCCATACCTGCCAGTGCAGGTGTGCGAGTCGACCTAGCAGAGGTTGAGGCAGCGCTGGCGGCCCACCCCGCAGTTGCCAGCGCTGCCGCCCGGCTGTGGCAGCTGCCAGCCGGGCCAGTGCTCGAAGCTTACGCTGAGCTGGAGGCTGCTGCTGAGCTGGAGGCTGCTGCTGACCTGGAAGGCAGCCTGCCACCTGGCGGCAGCATCAGCAGCACTGTCAGCAGTGCCAGCCTGCGGCAGTGGTGCCAGGAGCGGCTGCCAGCCGCAGCTGTGCCGCAGCACGTGCGATTGCTGCCCGCGCTGCCCAGGTCAGCAGCAGGCAAGGTGCAGCGCTCCCAGTTGCCGCCGCCTGCCGCCGCGCTGCTGGCACCATCAGCAGCGGAGGACAGCGCAGCAGGAGGCAGCGCCGCGGCAGAGCTTCAAGCACAGACGCAGCCTGTCAAGCGGCAGCGGTTGGCAGCGCCTCCGGCACAGCAGGCCCTCGGCTCTGCGGCCTCCCAGCCCCCAGCCGCCCCGCTGAGACAGCCCCCAGCGCCGGCGCCCCACTTGCCTGCTGAGCTGCAGGCGCCTGTCAGCGAGCTTGCAGTGAGCCGTGCCTTTGCAGCTGCCCTGGGCCATTCCCAGTTTGAGGCCACCACCAGCCTGTTCGCCACAGGAGGCACCTCCCTAACGGCTGCCGAGGTAGCGGGGCGGGTGGCGGGCGGCAGGGTTGAGGCAGTCTTTCAACACCCCACGGTGCGCGGCCTCACCGCTTTCCTCAACTCGGCGGCAGCAGCGGCGGAGGATGCCTGGGGAGGGCGGCAGCCAGCAGGGTCAGTGGAGGGCAGCAACGGCGACGTCCAGGCCAAGCGGCAGCCGAAGCAGCAGCAGCAGCAGCAGCATTCGCAGCAGCAGCATGCAGCCCCTGCGCAGCCAGCACACCGCATCCAAGCGCGGGCCTTCGTCGTCAGTGGCAGCCCGGTTGCGGGGCCTGTGCCGCCAGGCCCGCGCCTGCAGCTAGCCTGGCGGGCCAAGCTGCTGCAGTGCGTGGATGCAGCGCCACTGCTGGAGCCGAGCCCAGGTGCAGCCTCGGTGCCACCAGGCACCGGCAACAGCGCTGGCGGCAGCTGGCTGCAACAGGGCTGGCAACAGCAGGAAATGGGGCGGGTGGGGCAGCCTGCGGATGGCAGCTGGCGGCAGCAGGGCTGGCAACGGCAGGAGGAGGAGCAGGCGGGGCAGCCCGCGGGTTGCCACCGTGTGTATGCTTGCTCACACGGGGGTGATGTGAGGTGCTACGAGCGCGGCAGCGGCCGGCAGGTGTGGCAGGCGCTGCTGCCCGACCGTGCAGACGCAGGGATGGTGCTGTGCTGTGGTCCTGCTTCTGGCAGCGAGCAGGCGCAGCAGGCAGAGCAGTGGGCAGGGCAGGCAGAGCGGCAGGCACATCGGCAAACAGAACAGCAAGCAGAGCAGCAGCAAAAGCAGCAAGCAGAGCAGCAGCAGCACCAACCAGGGCAGCAGCAGCAGCAGCAGCAAAAGCAGCAAGCAGAGCAGCCACCATGTCAGCGGTACTTGGCAGCAGCCACCAATGGGGGCACACTCTTCTTTCTTGATGCCGCCAGTGGCAGCATTGCTGGCAGCGTGGACGCCGGCGGCAGCATCCGGGCGCCCCCTGTGTGCGACCCCTGGCTGGGCCTTGTGTGGCAGACCACCCACGAGCGGCAGCTGGTGGTGGCTGCACCCCCAGGGCGCAGGGTGGCTTGCCTGCCGTGCCCCGCAGCGGTGTCGGCGGCAGTGGCTTTTGACCAAGTGCGGCGCCTGGCGCTAGTGTGCTGCCTGGATGGCAGCTTGCTGGCTGTCGCAGTGCAGCTTCCAGAAAAACAAGCACGGCTGCACGAGCAAGCAGTGCAGCTGTCAGCACAAGAGCCAGGCTTGGTCTCAGGCAGCAGCCTGCGGTTGCAAGTGGCATGGACGTGGCATGCCGGCGCCCCTCTCTTTGCTCCTGCCACGCTGGCAGGCAGCACCGTGCTGGCAGCGGCAGTCGACGGCAGCGTCACAGCGCTCAGTGCAGTGGATGGCAGCCGGCTGTGGCGCAGCAGCGTGCGTGGCGCGGTGTTCACGCCGCCAGCGCTGCTGCCAGCTCAGCAGGTGCTGCTGGTGGGAACCCAGGTGGGGCAGCTGGCAGCACTGGATGTACGCAGCGGCAGGCAGGTGGCGGGGCCTGAGCTGGGGAGTGCAATCACTGGCCTGCAGCCGCTGCTGACGTGGCCAGAAGAGGCAGGGCTGCCAGCAGGGCACGGGCACGGGCAGCTACTGGCTGCCGTCTGTTTGGCACCTGGCGTGCTAGCACTGGTTGAGGTGGCACGCCTGCTCAGCGGCAGCAACGGCGCGGGCCGGAGCAGCGCCAGCAACGGCGGCAGCAGCGACAGCGTGGCCAGCTGCTGTGTGGTAGATGCGGTGCAGCTGCCCGGGGATGTGTATGCTGCGCCTGCTGTGGGACCACAGCATGGCGGCGCATGCACCGTGGTGGTGGGTTGCCGTGATGACCACCTCTACTGCATTCTTGTGCCATCCAGCTCTTGATCCAGACGTAGCTGATGCTTGTAACAAGGCGAGCATATGAGAGGTGGTTGGGCAAGAGCACACGAGGGCTGGTTTCACAGAGAAGCTGGATAGGCACCTGGCACACTGGCAGCAGCGCATAGCTGTCCGCATGCGCAGTGCCGATGCAGCCGTGGGCAGGTCCAGCAGCGGGGCCGGCACCGTGACTGACCCTAAGCAGAGAAGTTTACAGGTGCACAGAAGCTCCGACATGCATCGCAAAGCATGCAACAGGCAGGTCAGCATGCGTGTGTGGGCCTGCGCCTGTTTTTTCGGTGTGGGTCCCATGCACTGCATATAGAGCTTGACATAAGGCACTGCTGCACAGGCTCTCTGGCTGCCTTCTGTCTTCTATCAGTGAGCATATCACATCATAGAAGCTGCAGCTAGCGCGCCTCCTCGGGCCCCGCCACCGTCCGTGTGCCAATTGTGCAGGGCCACCACACCCTTGCTGCCCCTCCCATGCCTGCCCGCAGTTCTGCAAGCTGCCGGTTGCCTCTGCCTGCAGAGCTCCGGGCTGTTGGATTCCAGACACTGCGTGCATGCCACAGCAGCAGGCAGTTCAGCAGGCACCGCCGCCGCCGCCGTTACAGCAGCAGCAGTATGCACAGCTGCCACAGTATCTGTAGCATCACTTACAGCAGCAGAAGTGCGCGCCTCCCATTGCCACAACCAGCTGCCAGCGGGCAGCACCTGGCGCCTGAGAAGACCCACCTGCTGCCTATCGGGGCACAGCCGCCAGCTCCTCTGCCCGACACCATGCACGGCCTCAAGGTGGTTACCAGCGCTGA